>JANBXA010000311.1:2942500-2977500 GCA_030556225.1 Cricetiscus sungorus | reverse complement strand
TCCGAAAGCAGTTTTCCCACTGAGCTGCCTCCCCAGCCCCTGCGCTGTGTTTGGGGGAGGGCTCAGGCACTTTCCCATTTGTTATCGGTTATGTGCTTCATTGTTTCCGACAATATTAATAGCGATTTGTCTCGTTTGCTCCGGATTCAATAGTCTTTATGGCTCTCGAGGCCCTGTTCAAAGGAAGCAGCTTTGGCAAGTAGGAAGAACCTAACTAAGTCTAATGGGGTTTCCTGAAGTTCATCCTGAAGGGGCCATCCTGGGGGGGGTGACAGGAAATGAGCCACGAGCCCATGGCAGGTGAGCGTCTGAGGCCCCCTCCTTGGAGTAGAGGAAAGCAGCTACATCTGGCATGGCCCAGAGCTATCTGTGCCCACCATGAGGTGGTGCAGTGCTTATCTGCCGTGAGCCCTGGGCTTCACTAGGAGCCCACCCGTCTGCAGGGCAGAGCCTTGGCCACAGTTAGGTGCCTCTTGTGTAAACCTGTCTTGTGAAGGCACAGGCATATGGTGGAGTAAGAAACTGTCTCCCAGAGGGTAAAAGACCTTGCCTCCAAAAGGGCCTGAGTTCAGTCCCCAGAACACGCCGTGGAAAGAGAGGACTACTGGAAAGTTCAAGGAAGCACTGTATACGCACCCATGCATGCATACACATAGAGACACTCAGATAAAACAAATTCTCTTAAAGAAACTGCTACATCGCCGTAGTGAGATATCCACCCCACCCGCACTTGTAGCCCTGGCCATGCCCATTTGGGCATGGTCACAGTGGCAGACATGATGGAGGGTTAGGTCAGGTCTGGGGTCCTAGACCCCAGCTCTCGTTCTTGGTTGTGGTCGGGTCACTGAGAGCCTGGGTGTGGATCCTTAGAGCGGGAACTTGCAGGTCATTGGTGACTTCTCCCCGAATAAATATATAATAACCCATATTATTAAACCTAGTCCCATGTATCTTAATCTGTCCATCTATATATCACCAGTAAAAAAAAAAAAAAAAGCTATTTAAAAGTCTTAAAGTCCCTACACATGTCTCTACTGACTATTAAACCTTAATTAAATGTTTTTCTGTTAATTGCTATTTATTTAAGGGACAACAAGTACCCGTGTAAATCAGAGATCTCTCTGGCGGGTCTCTGCTTGTTGCTCGTGCCCAGGCGTTAATTATAAGAACCAGGGGATGCTTAGAATCTGAAAGCTTTCATCCCAGTGAGTGATGAATAGCTTGCCTGGCACAGGGCGATGGGATCTTTAAGCATTTATCAGAGACTAATGAGGCTCTCTGTGCACAGCTCTCCCAGCTCTGGTCTACTGGAGGAGGGACACGGAGGGCAGAGGTCGTCCATTTCGCAAGGAGATACAACATCTAGTTCTACTCAAACCAGAGGGTCCTCATGATGCACGTGGAGGGGCAGTGGTGGTCTGGAAGCAAGTGTTCTCATGTAGATGGAGGCGACTCTCAAACTGCTCCTGGGACGCCTGCATCTTACACCCCACCGAGGTCAGACACTTCATCACTCCGCGGAGTGGAGAATGCCGTGGGAAAGACAAGAGGGTTTTCTGGAACCAAGGAACAAAAAAAAACCACATGCCCTGCCACCCAAGTCCTATATTCTTGTAAACATCAGTGCTGCAACTCCCAGCAAGAAGGCTGCGGAGCTCAGGCCCCTGGGCGCTTGGGACTGGTCCTCCTGCAGTTCCATTGTTCCCTCAGCCTGCCTACGCTTGGGGCTGAAGTGGGGTGAGCAGAGGCACTTGGCACAGAGAAGGGCGTGGTCTCAGACCCTGCAAGAGGACTGTAGAGCAGAGTCATCTGCAGGATAAGCATTGTGGCTTCCTGGAGCCAGACAACGTCAGGTGACTGGTCTCAGGGCTGACGATCTAGAGCATCACCGTCTGCCTTTCCTGAGCCTCGGTCTCCCTCTTTGTACATGGCTTGCTGGGGGAGTGAATGTTCTTCCATGTAAAAAGTGTCCTCTCTAATGGCCATCTATATGACAGAGTTACCCCGAGAGCAGAAGACATGAGGCCTCTCTTCCAGAAAGAGAAGGCTGAGTGGGCAGGCTCCACATCTCGTTGTCAATGAATTGTGGCTTAACACATTTCTTTTTAAATTGATACAGGTTCTGACTCTGTCTTCAAACTCAGTGACTCCCCTGCCTCAAGACTCCTGACTGCTTGGTTATAGGCGTTAGCTACCACGTCCACCTTTAACGGAGATGTGGTAACTATTCTACCCTGAGGCCTGCCACACTTTACCAGGCAACGGGGAAGTACACTGCTCCCCGACACTCTCAGAGTTGGCACATCCAGGAGGTATGTCCACAGCCTTAACGCAAAGAGTTGCCTTGGCAGACCACGGCACCAGGCTCTGAGGATGCACCAGGCTCTGTGTCTTGCCTGCTAGAAGGCTGTGCTAGTTGCCTTTCACAAGGACTCTGTGGAAGCCTCTGCAGGAGGCTCCTTTCTAGTCTAATCTAATTACATTTTTTTGCCCGCTGGCGGAACATGTTGGCTTTGGGACAGAGACTGAGGGCTGGAGATTTGATTTGGACCCAACTTGCGATTCATTAGTGCTGGGATTAAGAGCTGACCGATTCGTCCCCATGCTGGCAGCAGCTTGCTCCTTGCCTCCTGCTGGACAAGGGCTGGGTCCGGAACCCTTGGGCCCTGCCCAGCCCTCAGTCCTCTGCCCTTTTTCACTGTATCCCCACGCAAAAGGTGAGCGGCGAGGGAGGGGCAAGTATTTGTGTCCTATCTAAGAAACAGGGTTGCCGTCTCATGGAGAGTGATTGCCGCCTCTTTTATAAGGGAGACCTATACTGGCTCCCTGTGCGTGACACGCTGGTTGAAGGCTGGTTTCCCCACCAAGCCTGGAATCACAAAGAGAAGGATGCCAAGCCAGCAACAGCCATGGGCTGTGCCCACGGCATGCGTAAGTGGGGACACATGGGCCGTGCAGCTCCTGGGAGAAGCATTCACTCCTCCCCCAGTGACTCCGCACAGAAGCCATTTAATGTTAGCATCGGCGTTAATACCATCCAAAGCAGGCCGAATGTTCCCAGGCAGCAGAGCGTGAAGAATTCATCCTGTTTGGGTACCAGTCTCCAGCTTCAAATTAGTAGATGTCTCAACTCTTCACTTTCTTTCTTCATCATGTTATTTCTTATCTCCTATTTTCATATTTCAAGACTGCATTTTAATTCCCACTACCCCCACCACCCCTACCCCCAGCATGATTGTGTGTGAGGGTGAGATCCCTGTCTGCTTAGCGCCAGCCGCCCCGGTGGCTTCCTGCTGAGAGCAGGGGATGATGAACCCAGAGCTTGTTTCTGAAGGCGAGTCTTCAGCTCACAGTTCTGCACAGGGAGGGCCTGGTACTGAGGCTAAGCTGCTGCAGTAAGGGCATCCTGGCAGTGTGTCTAATAGATGTGCCTCGGAGAGGCACGGTCCAGTGTCCACACAGGGGATGTATCGTGAAACCCACTGCCTTAGAGACGGGCTCCCGATCACACCAAAGCAGAGAGAGCTAAGGGGAGAAGGTGGGGGCCACGGAGACAGAGGCCACTCTGGCTCAGGGAGATAGATACATACCATGAAACAGACACATGGCGTCTGCCCCGCCCCCAGGAGGTAAAAAGCCTTCGGCCAGTCAGCAGGAGATTTCAAACCATTTCTCAGACACAAAGGCCACAGGGATGAGATGCCGATCTGCAGACGAGGATCTGAGGAGAGCACAGAAGGGTTGTGTGAGCCATGTGTGAGCCCTGTGAGCCGGCACATGGCAAGCAAGCGCCTCAGCCTGCAGGGGGGGGTCTGTTCTCTGGAGATGGGTCTTCACCACCATTGCCTTGCAGGTCCATTAGCAGAGAGGGGATGGATGCAGGGCTGAGGGACTCGGGTGTGGAGGAGGGAAGGCTGGCCATCCCTCCCTCTTGTGTTATCTCCACATGCTGGCCTTGGGATGAGCCCAGAGCAGGGCCATTGCTTCCACTGGCATAGTATTGTGCATGAGAGAAAGGGACAAGACCTAGCTCCTAAAGTGTCCCCCTTACAGCTTGCCATTGAAACCAGGTGGCCGATGGTTAGCTTCAATTACCAGTTTGACACAACTGAGAATCACTGGGAAGAAAAATCTCAAGGAGGAACTGCATAGATAAGGTTGGCCTGGGAGCCTGTCTGTGGGGGGTGAATCTTGATTGTTAATTGATGGTGGGGTGAACTCAGACCACCGTGTGTGGCGTCATTCCCTAGGCAGGAGGCCCTGAGCTGTGTGGAAGTAGAGGTAACGAGCAGACGGGTATGCGTGCATTGACTTCTCTCTGCTCTAGACTTGGGCGTGGCTGGCTGCTTGAAGCTCTAGCTACTGCTCGTCCCTGCTGCGACAGACTGAAACCTGGGATCTCAAGCCGAATAAACCCCTTTCTACCCCAACCTGCACCTTGTCAAGACATTTAATCACATCTTGCAACAGAAATGAAGCAAGCGACTAACACGTCCCAGGCTCAGCAGCCGGCACCGGTGTTAGCCTTCCTGGGTCTGCATCAGGGTATGAGAGTAGCAGCTACCCAGCCCTCTACAGCTGGACACGGGCGCGGCAGGCACACTTGCTCCGTGCAGTCGGCGTCACGGGAAGGAGCGAGCATACGGTATGAACTGTGGTCGCTGTGGTGGCCAGAACAGCTGGATGTCCAAGCCCACCTCCGCTTGTTGGCACAGCAGCAAAGAGGGTGGAAGGTTTAGGGTGACTCAGAGCTGACCCCCCAGCCAGGGTCCCAGGGGACCCTCTTATTCAGCTGCTGATTGGGGGGGGAGGGGACCTTCACGTCCTAAGAGGAGTCTGCTAACTGCCTCATTTCTTTCTCTGCCACGCCCCTAATTTACAAATGATGCATGGGTGCACAGTCACTTAAAAAATAGCTTATTGATATTTTAATTTAATGCTGGACAAACCTCAGGCAGCTGACTCAGGGGTTTCTCGGCCGATCCCAGGGATGGTTGGAGTAGTGTGTCCTCTTTGAGGGATCACCCATGAATAATAAAAGAGCATTTAATAAGAGACTCCAGCCTGGAGTCTGCTTGATATTTGCTATTTTTCTGAGCTGGCTGCTGACATTTTATTGACAGAGTCTCCGAGACTCCGACCGTGGGAGGGACCTGTCATGATTTGCCGATGCTTCAGAGGGCAGTGAGTACTTGGCTGGCTTTGGATCCCGAGACGGGGGGTGAGGGGCAGACATTCAGCCTCCGAGCATAGTATTGAAGGGCTGGGAATACATCTCCATCCCTGTCTTGGGGTCTGAAATACATGTTTCACTATGGCTGCTGTTGGGCATCTCAGGCTGGAGATATATATATATATACCTGTTGATTCTCCTTCACTGCTACTGTTTTGAGAAACCAGCTGTCTGCATGTGCTGGGCTGGGACCCGGAGAGAGTGACAGAGTGACGGAACAAGGCCGGGTTCAGGGGAACACGGCGCCCTGGGTTCACCCACACAGAGCTCACCGGTTTCCATTGAACGTGGACTTGTACTCCCCAGTCGAGTGCAGGGTCTCATCGGTGTACATGGGCACGGACGCCCTGACGCACTCGTGGGAACACTGCAGCGTCTCATTGTAGGCGGTGAAGATGTCCACACTGCTGGGCACCCGGGCCGGGGTGAAGTCCGTTAAGTTCTGGCAGCTTTCCTCCTGCTGGTTCATCTTCCGCTGGTGGCTGTTCCTCCGAGTGTGCCCACTTGGGGCACAGCTAGAAGAGAGAGAGAGAGAGAGAGAGAGAGGCTTGTGTGGGGGCGGGCAGGTGCTGGGGCAACGTGCAGAGCTCTCCCGCACATCCACGGCCAAGCCTTCACTCCCAGGCGTCATCTATATTACATAGTAATTCTCAGCCTCTTCAGAAAGATCAACCACAATCAAGTAATCAGCTTTCTCTCTCTTTTTTTTTCAAATATAAAATCTGAATTTTAAATGTGGCCATTATCACGAGAGAGCTTGGAGGTGAGTGGTGAGGCTATGGGACCTTGTTTGCCTAAAGAATGTCAGTTAGACTGAGGGGGCTGACTCGGTTTCCCTCCGATGCCTTAATGGGATGGAGAGGTTGCTAGGGCTCTCTGCGGGAGGGCCTGGGCCCGTGGGAGGGCCTGGGCAGGGTGGAGGGAGACTCTGGGATAGCCTGGGATGGAAGGCTGTTTGCTGCGGTCAGAACTGTTGAGAGGGCGCCTCCAGCAGTCGCCTCACCCAGAGCTGGAAACAGCCACTTGTGTTTGCCCTTGCCAGGGTCTTACAGAGGAGTGAGCGCACGCACGTGAGCTCCGCCTCACTCCCCACTGCTCTGGCTATGGGGGCCTCCAGTGGCCACAGAGGAGGTATCCGGGACCCCACTCTCCTCTGGGAAGGGGTTCCCTGGGGGGACAGTGAAACAAGGTGTCCTGTCTTCTGTGGGTCTCATTTTACTCCTTGTCTGTTCCCCGAGGCAAGGTGGTGTGGTGGGGGGTGGGCAGGTGGGGTGGGGTGGGCAGGTGTGGTAGGGGTGGGCAGGTGGGGTGGGGGTGGGCAGGTGGGGTGGGCAGGTGGGCAGATGGGGGTGGGCAGGTGGGGTGGGGGTGGGGAGGGATGGGGTGGGCAGGTGTGGTAGGGGTGGGCAGGTGGGGTGGGGCTGGGGAGGGATGGGGTGGGCAGGTGGGGTGGGGGTGGGCAGGTGGGGTGGGCAGGTGGGGGTGGGCAGGTGGGGTGGGGGTGGGCAGGGGGTGGGGTGGGGAGGGATGGGGTGGGCAGGTAGGGTAGGGGTGGGCAGGGGGTGGGGTGGGGAGGGATGGGGTGGGCAGGTAGGGTAGGGGTGGGCAGGGGGTGGGGTGGGGAGGGATGGGGTGGGCAGGTAGGGTAGGGGTGGGCAGGGGGTGGGGTGGGGAGGGATGGGGTGGGGAGGTGGGTGGGGTGGGGAGGGGGTGGGCTGGGGAGGTCCGATTGCTGCTGAGAGTGATCGTGAGGCAGGAGACCCCTCAGCAGAAGATGCTGAGCCCTGATGACCCTTCTCTCTCACATCTGGCTGCTGTCCAAGAGAAAGGGGTGGCCTATCACCAAAGGGGGTCACAAGTCTTCTCTCCTGCGTGGGTCATGCTACTGCACTGCCCCACATGTATGTGCACCTGTGAACCCCCACATACATTTGGGCCAGTGCTCCCATTCATGCGTATCTGTAACCCCCCCCCGTGCCCCACATGCATGTGGACCCGTGCTCCACTCCCTGCCCCAGAGACTCTGCAAGAGCTTCTTTACTTTCCTTGTGTCCTGGGTTCACCAGGGATCCACCTGCCTGGGGTGAGGCCAGAAGAATGGGGTTTGTCTTGGGCTGTGTCCTCCTGCTCACTACCTACCTTTGGGTCCCCCATTTCTGGGTCTGTCCAGTTGCTGGGACCCCTACTTGTCACTCACATATATCTGGGAATCATGGGACACACACACACTGCTACACTGGTCATCTTGAGCTCCAGGGCTCACAAGCAACAGACACCTCTCCCAGCAGCTTCGGGTAGATCTCAGCTTCAGGCGCCACGGGCAGCGAGAGGCCTAGCAGCCCCCTCAGTTTCTTGGGCTATGTCAGATGTGCACGCCCAGCAAGGCTGGCCTCAAAGCAGGCCACTTTACAGGAGGGAGCAGGGCAGGAGAACCACCTGCAGCAAGGCAATGGCCTAGTTTGGGAGCAGAGAAATACTGCTCAGGGGGAGAAGGGGATGGGAGCCGGCTGGGGCTGGGTGAGCTGCCTTGACCTCAGTGGAGGGCAGGGGTAGGGGTGGGGAGGTGCTGAGCATGCTGCTGCTGTTTCTCTGCCTTTCGGAGCTGTGACATGGACTGCAACATACACAGATACTCTGGGTCCCAACAGACCTTGGTGGCAGGAGAGCCACATATCCTGTCCTGAATGCCGGGCTTGCCACCTCTTGCTCAGGGGTCACACTAGAAAGCAGACCCAGCTGAAGCCAGTGGTGGGCAAAGCGCCTGTGGCTGTAGTCACCTGGGACCTCCTGCTCCAATGGGGACGCAGCCTGTAGGCTGCCACTCAGCACACGATGGATGTCTTATTTAAAATAGGCTTGTGTATCACAAGCCATGTGGCTGAGGATGACCTTGAGTGCTGGAATCGGAGACAGGGGCCAACACACTAGGTGTGTGAAGTGCTGCACGGAAGTCAGAGTTTCACGCAAGCCGGGTGAGCATTCTGTCAATGGAGTTAAAGTCCCAGCCTCTGGGCGTGGCCTTAAAAAGTATGGGCTCTCTGTGCAGACCTTCCTGGGTCCCCCACAGCCCGCCGCTCCCAGGCCTTACCAATTTTTTAAGACAAGAGTTGTGATGAGTGCAGCGGTGACCATGATGAGGGAGACGGTGATGGTGATGACCTGATGTACAGCCAGACCTGGAGGAGAGGAGGGAGAGGAGACAGAGGTCAGCACACGGGAGGGGCCGGGGCAGGCTGAAGGACGGCGACCACGGAGGAGGGGGGATGCTAGGTGTTTGCAGCGCCAAGGCTGTTCTCACCTGGGTCCAGAAAGGGTATCTCCAGCCCTGAACTCTCCTCCCTCTCAGTGTCTCAGCAGGGACATGGCCAAGGGCAGCTGTGCCCTCAGCCTGCGGCTTTCATCTGAATTTGAGTAACTCTGCCTAGATTCCCAGGCCCTGCCCCCTCCCCTGGTATGAATGAACTTTGTGCTTCCCATTCTGGAGATGTGAGCATGGGGGAGGGACTAGCCCGGCCCATCTAGAAGAAGATGGGTTCCCCTACTGACTGCAGACCTGAAGTCACTCTCTCTAGGGTTGTCTCCTGTTCGGAGAGCCCTCCCCATCAATCGCTGCCTGTAAAGTTAGTTCCTACCAGTGAAAGATCAGGGATGGGGTGAGGCTGCTGTCACCATTCTCTCCAGTGAAGAATGACAGTGGACAGGGCCATGCAGTTGACAGAATGGGGACAGACAGGCAGGACCACTTCGGCAGAGGGATGGCCAGAGCCTGACAAGCATTTGTGGGTCCTGCAGGTGGCCAAGGTCAGGATCTTTCTGTCATCCCCCTTCAGCGCTCCCAACCAGTGCAAAGCAGAGCAGAGGGGAAAGGCAGGTAACTCCCATCTCTGGCTGCACCCTAGACCACATTCCTTCCAGACCTCATCTGTCACAGCGTTCCTGGGACACGGAAACAAAGAGTGTCTCCAGATGACTCCACTGGCCGGCCGGCGTGGTCTCCCAGGCTCACAGCCCCAGCTGTGATGTTGGCAAACATAGGACTTGAAAGACGACCAAGGCAGCTTGGGGAACCTTCAGGGGAAAGCATCTTCCTCCAAGGACTGGTGTCTTTGGGATGTACAGGCTCTGCCCTGTCTCTACCTGGCCCCCAGCTCTAACACCCACTCTCCAGACTTCAGCTCCTCACATCTGAACTGGGTGTGAGGGCATATGTTCCTGCGTGGCAGACTTCAGTGTTCAGAGGTTGCTGGCAGCATCCCAGACACCATCGCACACACAGATGTTACTTTCCTGCTAAACGTGATCATCAAGGGAGACCGTTTCATGAATGATTCCAGGTTGGCAAGGCCAGAAAACATGTCCTGAGCCCCCCTCCCCCATCTTCTTCGGTGAAGTGCCATTTTCATGAAGGATTCCCACACTGGTCCACAGAAAGAGCATCACTAAGGAACAGCGGAGCTGACACAAGAGCGTCACGGCCACCCTCCATTTTTATCTGTTGATTCAAGAGCCACTGGGTGGTGCATTTTCTCTGTGCTGCATGGTGCTGGCGGTGGTCATCTTAACCATCATGGCTGCCTTCAGGGAACAGCAGTTCAATGCCACTTGCTTTAAAGTTGTAGCCCTCACTGCTCATCTTGGCCTGTGCTCAGTTTGGGGCACTCGCTTTAGACCTCTGAGTGAACAGCCTACCTGCCCAAGACCCCTATTCAGCTTGCCAATAGAGGTTAAAGCCAAGCTAATATTGCAGAAGCCACCTTCAATCGCACCAACAGGAGTCTCTGCTCACTATGGTCTGAGAACCACCAAAGATCTCACAGGCAGAGAAATTGTGAAAAGCATGGGCAGTTTAACGGGGAACTATGGAAAGGGTGTTGCCCGCTCTGTCCTGCCATGCTGGATCCACACATTTCCTTAGCATGGTTGGTTGAGAGGTAGCTATGCGATTCTGAAGAAATGTGCAGATCCTGTCCCTGTTCATACAATGAAGAGGAGGAGGAGGAGGAAGCTGATGGTAAAGACAGTGGTGATGGTGATGGTGGTGATGATGACAACCACAGTGATGGTGATGATGTTTATAGCGGCAATATGCTGTTGCTGTTAGTAATTACCGCGAAGATGGTTGTGGTGATGGTGATAATAGTGTGGATGGTGATAATGGGGAAAAAGGTGATAGATGGTGAAGATGTGGGTGGTGTTGATGATGATGGTGGTGATGTTGAGGATGGTGATGGTAGTAGTATGGATGATGGTGATGATGATCATGATGGCAGTGATAGTGATGATGGTAGTGGCAATGGTGATGGTGGTGGTGTTGATAATGATGAGAATAATGGTGATGATGACGGTAGTGATGGCAATGATAGTGACAATGGTGAGGTGATGGTGGTGATGGTGCTGGTAATGGTGATGTGATAATGATGTTGGTGGGATGGTGATGGTGGTGGGGATGGCAGTGGTGATGGATGGTGGTTATGGTAAGGAGGGCCATGGTTACAAGGACTGCAGTAGTGATGATGTTGATTCTGGTGTCTGTGTGACAATGATGATGATGGTGGTCCTGATGATGATGGCAGTGTGATGCTGATGATGATATGCATTTAGACTTTGGTGATGGTGAGGACAGACACAGCTCTCCTTGGTGACACTCCAATTCTCTTCATTACCATCACTATCGGCATCATCCTATCAAAACCATCAGCATCATGTCCTCATTGCTGCCATTATCACAGTGGCCATGTGGTGAGATGGAGAGAATGGTGGCAACCATGATGGTGACAGTGATGATTAGAGACTCACTCAATAAGAAGCAATGTGCTGTTCTCCCATGCAGTCCTGGCAACACCTCTTTATGGTAAATTCTACAGTTACTGTCTACAGAAGGGAAAATCACCCAGGGAAGGTGCCTACTCCTCAGATCATGTAGGACCTGCTGGCTCCAACACCAATTGCACCGCACATCCCTGGGCACTCTTGGTTAGTCTTGATCTGCTTTTTCCCTGCTTCTGTGTCAGAGGCCAGCTCCTCTCCCCTTGGAAGTGTGGGAGAGAACAAGCTCATACTCCCACAGAGACAGATGCTCATACCCCACCACCTCTTGTCTGGGAAAGCTCCAGGTCAATGCCAAGGGCCTTCCAGCCACTTCTTGACATGACACAACCAAATTCCCATGTCAAAAGCTACGTCTTTGTTCCTTGTGGTGAATGTGCCACATTCTAGGTCGAGGCTGGAGAACCCAGTGGCTGGACACATGGTAGATAGAAAATAGCAGAAGGCAGAAGTAACGTCAGCAGGGACTGGTTCACTGGGGCAAAGAGAGTCCCTCACAGGGGCAACAGACTGTTGTCCATTCCCGTTATCTGCAGGGTCAGAGGAGACACAGGGTGCCCACTCAGTTTGACCTCTTCCTGTTCCTGAGAGAACCCTTTCACTGAACTACTATTTGCAGATAGATACATGAGATCACAGATGAGAAGGGGTGCATGAACAGAGGCATCTTCCATACTGCACCTGAGAATGAACCTAGGGAACCCTGCAGGTGAGCATGGGAATTCACCTAAGCCTACACTCTTGGCCAGTAAAAGAACCAGAGGCCCAGAGAGGGAAACGGCTGACTCGGGGGACCCTCTTCAGTGACGGCTGAGTCTTTGAACCCCTTCAAGAGGGCTCAAATCATCGCTATCTGTGCATCTGCCCCACTCAGACACACAGCCTTGCCCAGGACCTTACGGCTGCAGTTGCATGTCGTATTGCTATATTTATTAGTAAGAAGTAATAAATGGGGGACATAGGAATAAAGGTGCACTGGGTGTGTTTTTATCAACTTGACACATGTTAGAGTCACTGGGGTGAGAAACTTTAGGTGAGGAATTGCCTCCATTGAACTGGCCTGTGGGCAAGTCGAGGGTTCCTTTCCTTCATTAACAACCACATTTGGGCAGGTGTCCCTGAGTGTGCAGGAAAACAGACCGGGCAGGCCAGGGGAGGGAGCCAGCTAGCCTGTTCCTTCACGGCCCCTGCTTGCGTTCCTACCTTGACTTCCTTTCATCATGGGCTGTAGGACATTTTGATGAAATAAACTCTTCCCTCCCCAAGTTGCTTTTGGTCATGGTGTTTTATCACAGTGATAGAAACACAAAGTCAAGGGTCAATGTCTAGGGCACATTGAAAGAATTTTTTTTGTTTGTTTTGTTTTTTGGAGAATTTCACATATGAGTTCCTTCTTTACATAACTTCCACTCTGCTTCTCCCCAAACTTCCAAATTCCTCCTTAAATTAATAAACTTTTATTATTATTATTATTATTATTATTATACACACATATCAGCAAGCCAGCCATGTGTGTGTTTCTCATGTGTACATGTGTTTCAGGCTGACTGCTTGGGATTGGATAACCTATTGGGGGAGGGGCCCTGTCCCTGGAGAAGCCTGCCTATCCCTCTTTCAGCAGACATTGATTACCTGTGGTTCTTAATCGAGAGGTGTGGCCCTGTGAAACTTTGCCTAATATCTTGGCCTGTTGACAGTTGTGTGTGTGTGTGTGTGTGTGTGTGTGTGTGTGTGTGTGATCACACAGGTCTTATTCAGGCAGCCATACTGTTGAGATTACATGGGTGAAGCTTCTCTGTCATGTTCAGAAGACACTGACTAGCTACTGGCCTCCAGCTTCAGAAGCAAGAGCTATGAGAAGAACCTACAGACCCTACAGTTATGATGGTTGAACAAAGACTGGTCCAAATAATATTTATGGGAAGCCGTTTGGATCGTGGGACACATAAAAGAAAGCCTTGCCCTCCCATTGGAAGGCTGTCTACTAAGAAAAGAACAGAGCCACATGGGAAATTATAGGGTGTTTATAGAGTCTGTGGTTGGTTTTTGTCCTGATCTTCTCTAGATGCCAGGAGTGGGTCACTCATCTTCAGATGGAACTAATGTAGGCAAGTCTTTGTACACAAGAGAAAAATAGAGAAATACTTTAGGCTTTGTAGGAAGTGTAGTATGTGTAGTCAACTTATATTGTTATATTAGCATATCATTATTTTATTTTTATAATAGCATTATTAATATTTTTGTAATACAATACTAACATTATATTGGTATATTATTATATACAGTCAGCTTGCATGTCTACAATAAGATACTGGAGGCAGCTAACTTTATAAAGAGAGAAGGTTTCTTCAGCTCACAGTTTTGGAGGCTCAAGGACGTGGTACCCAAAATCAGCCTAGTTCTGGTAACAGCTCCATCACACCATGATGGATAGCAATGGTTATGGGTAATGTAGTTACAGAGTCAGGGAAGAGAGAGAGGGAGATGTGTGTTAGCTCTTCGACCTCACAGTCCTGTCTGAAGACGTCTAACCAGTGTTCTAAGTACCTCCCCTTAGACCTCAATTCCCAAAGGCACCAACACTTCCCAAACCATCATCCTGGGATCAAGTTTCCAGTTGTGATGGACTCTTGGAGCCACTTAAACTACACCCCAAATATATCAGCCTCTGTACTTAGCTTGGCCACCAAGGTGTAAAACCTGCCATAGATGATGTGCAAAAAATAGCTGTAACTGTTTCAAAAATGTTATTTTCAAAAACAAACAGCTGCCATATTCAGCCCATGGATAACATTTTTCAGAATCCTCACTGAGGTAAGCAGCCAAAGGGGGTTTTACTTGTAGCCTTAAAGAAAGTATCTCTTTTGATTGACTGACTAAAGCTGAGGTGGTTCTAAAGACTTGGACCTTCCCTTCCCCTCACCAAGGGTCATTGTCATCAGACACTTTCATTGGCCACTGTCTAGATGATTTAAAGACAGTCATAGTCCTCTGCCCAGCAGCGGCGCTCACTGTGCGGGATTCGCCTACCCCCCCCCCCCCGTGCATCAGTTTGACAGTAGGCCACTTTGCATGATGGGTCTCTAGACAACTCAATTTGATAGGATTCTTGATTTCTGAAAATCGGAAGTCACAGAGAAATTGACAGATTTAATCTCTCCGGTGACACTCAGAAACATTTCAGCCGTGTGTGCCTCAATTCTCTGCACCCACACTGAAAAGAACCCATGTCTTGTGAATGAGGACAGCCACACCAGAGGGTTTGCAAGCATCAGGACCCAAGTTTGATCCCTAGAATCCACATACAAAGGCTGGGCTCCATGCAGCAGAGAGCTGCCTCCGTGGAGGTGGGTAGCATTCCTGAGGATGACGCCCAAGGTTGTCACGTCTTTCATATGCACGTCTGTCTGTGCGTGAGTGTGAATACGCATACACATCTATGAATAACAAATTAATATTAAACATTTTAAAGGAGACTACCCAAGTCTTTAGGGACTCATCACTCTGGTCTCTGGAAAGGCTTCTGCCTGCTGTGTGGATGTCAAATTCTCAGGTAGAAATCCCCCAACCCTGCCCACACCTTTTGTTAACCAATGTCTCTCAACACTCATACCTTGAATCAGTTTCCTCTGGCTAAGTCTCTGGTGGCCCTTAAATAACATGTGCAGTGACATCTGCCCCATAAACCCACTGACCCTATACAAAGCAACCCTTGAGCTGTCCCCACTCCTGCTGTCAGGCAGGCTGTGATCAGCCTGACAATAATGTTCCATCAAAGAAATATGCATTCCCCAGATGAAGTTTTTTTTTAAGCTATGAACTTTCTCTCCTCCACTTTCAAGGTCAATCCTGAGTTGCATCTTGTAACTATTTGAATTCGGATGTGGCCCTGGAGTCCGGAAGCATGCAGTGTGGGAATGCTTGCTTCCCTGTCCTGACAGGTGTTATTGTCCCTGCTAATTTAGGGGCTCTTTCTGCTCCTGGTAATTACCACTGTATACTAATGCGCTAGGAATCAGCTGCCATGCAGATAATGAAAAATTATACCCAGAATAATGGATGGGGACAGATGGATTACCAAGCTCCACATCAATCAATAGGGCTTTTATGGTTATATTTGTGGTGGTTTGTAATAAGATCTGGCCCTGAAGATTGATGGGGAAGTTGGTAACCCATCTCTGGGTCTGAACGAGGTCTCACTAAAAGAAGCCCAATCAAACATGGGCCATTGTCCGTGGCAAAAACAAACCCTTCATGGCTCCTCTCTTCTTGCATGGGAGGGGTGAGCAGTGAACTCAGCTGCCAAGCTTGGATGAGGATAAGAGCGATGGCCTTCCGATTTGCCTTGGCAAATGGATGGCATCTCTGTGTTTAGAGTAGCTCATTTGATAGTGCGTGGGCCCCACGTACCTGTGCTATGGGAGCAAGGCTCAGTGACCTCTAGGATCAAGCAAGGTTGTCTTGCAGGGATCAGTTTGACAAGTAGACGGTTACAAGGGACGTGTGCCAGCCCCAAATGTGCCAGTTCTGGGGTGTTCACAGAAAAACAAGACCCTTGGCTTTGATGGCAGGGACACAGAGAAGCAACTCTGGCAACCCTTCAGTGGGTTGGGTGCGCCCATCCGGGTCCTTCTGACAAACACAGCTAAAGCTTATATACACAGAGATTCTTGGGGAGACATGTTGAGGGAATTGGCTCTTGAGGTTGTTGGGGCCCCACCTGCCAACAGCAAGCAGGAGAGCCAGCACATCCATTGCATTGTTCTGCTCCACATCAGAGAGACAGAACTGGAACTCATGATGAAACCTCAGTTCAAGGCTCAAAGTCCAAGCATCACACGTGGATGTATGGTGACTCTAAAGGCTCTGGGACCTAAGAGGCCTAATATTGTTAACAGTGATTCTTATTTGATAACTGTTGTGTGATATATTTTGCTGTGCTAAGGTTAAAACCCTTCTTTTTATTTGGACAGAAAAGAGGAGATGATGGGAGATGTCATTCTGTAAATATGTTTCTCTTATTGGTTAATGTTGACCAATAGGAAAGCAAGATAGGCGGATGAGGAGACTAGGAGAAGAGGAAGTGGTAGGGAAGACACTCAAGATGGAGGACCTACAGGGTAGTGCGCCGGGCCCTCTCTCCAGTAAGATGAGACCACGTGGAAACACTCAGATGAATAGAAATGGGTTAATATTTAAGACAGAGCTAGCCAATAAGAAGCTAGTAACTGGCTAACAACATTTTATCTAATATAGAGTCTCAGTGTATTATTTGGGGCTGGCGAGGCAGTGGACAAGACTGGCAGGTGGGAAAAACCTTACTCATAACAGCCTAACATCCAAGGGCAGAAGGAGATGGATGCTGCTGTTCTCCAGTCTTTCTGGTCCATCGGTGCTTTCCATACACAATGGCGAGAGAGGGATTTGGGTTCTGTCTACTGATATGAACACTGATGCTTCCCACTGATGTACACTCCACCTGGACAAGCTCACATACAGAATTCACCATCACTTTCAGTAACACTGAGTGACTTTCTAGTTCAAAGTGCTTCAAGTCAAGAAGATTAAAGAAGTTTCCATTTATAAGAAGGAGCTCCCACTTAGGATAGGGCTACACTCAAGGTGAGGACAGCGCCCACCAAGGGGAGGACAGCGCCCACCGAGGGGAGGACTCTGCTACCTCACTGTCTTCATCTTCATCACAGCAGCTCAGTAAATTAGGGGTCTTCCTAGAGCCACCCTAAGGGACCCCAGCTCCACATGGTGCAGAGATCAATAGACAACATTTGTCGAAATCTTGATACAAACTTCATGGTGACAGCCGGAGCAGAGGGTGATGGTGATGGTGATGGTGATGGTTCTACTGCAGAAAGCAGAGGCCTGAGAGACTGGTGGCCATGCCAGTGTTCAAGTTCACTGCTTAAGGAAGGAGAACAGGTCTGAAAGGACAGCAGCACTGAGGCCAAGGCAGTCATGTCCCTTAACCACAAGTGTGTGGCCTCAAAATGGGGGCTCTCTGGTCACCTCTCACTTACAATCCTCCCTCCAGGCTCTGCCTTACTGGTGACAAGGTGGTCCAGGAGAAGGGACAAGAGAAGCCATTCACACGATGGTGGCAGAGCATGCTAATCACTGTTGTAAGAGTCGATTCAAGCTCGGCTTGCTACAGCACCTCGAGTGTACACCACTACACTTACAGCATTGCTTCAATGGTAGTAAGTCTGCACCATGCAATTATTAATGACAGAGACTCGTGACACTCAGAAAGATCTCATATGTGTAATCACAGCCGATGGCAGGGCTGGGCTGCAGCTCAGCTGGCAGAGGGCTTGGCTAGCATGAAAAAGCCCTGCATTTGATCTTCAGCATCACACAAAGCAGGCAGAGTGGTGCCTGCATGTAATACAGTAGAAACAGGGGGATCAGGAGTTCAAGGTCACCTTTGGTTATATAGCAAGCTTGAAGCCAGGCAGTGCTACAACACTACATACATTTTAAGAGTAACTTTTCTGCTAGGGTGGTTTCTGGTGAAGAGTTACTAGCACTTGATGGCTTAGAGGGAGGAAGGTCGTCTGTACCCCCAGTCGGTGCCCCTACACCATGCGCATATGAGAAGTTCTAACAGGGCTCAGCCGGTTACTGACAACAAGAAAAAACGAGAGCATGGAATTATAAGGAAGATGTGGAGGGGGCCACTGGGGGAATCCAAGTCGGGTGGCGGTGGATGGATGCTAAGACACAGTCCATGTCCAGAAGAGAAAAACCAGCAGGGCCCTGGAGCAGGTGTGAGTATCCAGACATCTCTACCAAACACAAGTGGGCAAGAAGCACTAACCGTTGCCAGAGGCCATGGGTGATATGTGGAGTAGCCATGACAAGTGCTCCTCAGAGGTCAGTGTCCATCTGTAGACATGGCTGTCCGCCTGCTGAGCCCCTCTGCTAAGCCCCCAAATCAATGAGCACAATCATATCGGGCAGGACATTTCTTAGGGTGTGACTAACCCATACCGTGCACACAGCGGCCGATTCAAGCAGGGCGCACTCCAGAGCCAACGCCCTGCACACCACACCTCAAGGCCTTGAGGAATCGCAGTCTCCCCTCCGCAAGGGGACTGGCTCTGGCTACAGCGCTATGACCAAGTGACACTTGCAACTCTGTGCTGGTTGGAAACCCGACAGGGGCCTGAGGTTGCTCTCAGGGTCCTGACAATGGACAAGGTTAACTCTGGGAGGGCCACATCCGTGAGTAAATTCCTCTGGGGAGAACAGAATTTGCATTTGGCATTTGTTTCCCTTTAACTTGAGCAACGCTAGTACCACAGACAGGAAGTGTTGAGCAACGAGGATTCACCCTAGCCGAATGAACACACGCCAACCAGCTTCCAACTCCAGGAAACTCCTCAAAGCCACCATCCTGGCCATGTTTAGGCCAATCCTGGGGGCACAGTTTTGCCTTTTGATGGCTGGAGGCACCTGGAGGGCAGGAGGGCCCATAGAAATCACTGGCTACAGTTTGGTTTGTCTTTGCAGTTGAAAGGCCTTTGGAGGGAACTTGACACAAGATAGATTCATTCGGGAAAGTGAGTCCTCCATTGAGAAAATGTATCCATCCAACGCCTGCTAGACAAGCCTGTGGGCATTTCCTTTATTAGTGATTGACGAGGGAGGGCCCAGCCCACCATGAATAAGACAAGTGGTCCTGGCTGTATGATAAAGCAGGATGAGAAATGTGGCAGAAATTTGTTTACACCGCGTGAAGATGTGTCACTGTGGTTGGTTTGATAAAGAGCTGAGTGGCCAGTAGCTAGGCAGGAGGGATTAGGCAGGACTTCCAGGGAAACAGAGAAACTCTGGGTTAGAATCTAGGTGCGCAGAGATGCCAGGGAGCCACGGGAAGAGGTCAGACATATGGTACAGAGTAGAGGTAACCACGCCACAAGCAGAACGTAGATTTAAAAAAGCAGGTTAATTTAAGTTGTAAGGACTAGTGGGACAAGCCTAAGTTAATGGCTGAGCTTTCATGATTAATAAGATGTCTCAATGTGTTATTTGGAGGCTGGCAGTCCTGAAAAGGAATTTAACTATGGAGAAAGCCATAGGGAGCAAGCCAGTGAGCAGCTTCCTCCATGGGCATGACTTCCATTCCCGTCTCCAGGCTCTGGAAGTGGTTACACCGACAAGCCAGGCTCATCCATCTGCTGCTCTGACTCTCACAGGCCGCAGCCAGGAAGATAAGTGGGGATCAGGGCTGGGCTGGAGGAGACTTGCTTCCTCTGGCTGCCCAAACTTGGGGAATGAGGTTGGCTCCTCCACAGGCAGTGAGCAAGCATCTTCCCCCGCAGGAAGGCCGGTCGGTCCTCAGGGACATCCAGAGCCTGCCGAGAGAGGGCTGCACTAGAACTTCCAGCATTTCCAGTCACAAGCTCGCTCAGGCAGCGTGTTCCTGAACCGCTCGCCTCGCCGGAGGACAGAGGCAGCTGACTGGCGAATCCGGGTGAGCTCCAGAGCAGATGTGGGAATGACCCACTTCTCTTTCTCTGAACTCAGGCTGTGCTTGAATCTTCTGCAAAGAAGCGGCCCCGAGGCTGGTGTGGGCAAGCTGGCCTGGCTAGGCGCTAAGAAGAGATTAGGAGGGGCCATTACAAGGAGCAGGGGGAAGGGGTTGGGGGACACACCAAGTATAGATGACACTGCAAGGCTCTCTTCCGTGGGGGAAACTTTGCTTGGTGGCGGGATAGTCAGGGACAAGGCAGACGTTTCCCAGGGCCAGGACTCAGCCACCACACTTCACGTGTGAGTTCTGAGCTGACACTATTAGACCTGGCACGCACCCCAACCAGCACTCCATCTCAGAGACACCAGCCCTCCATCCCAGAGGCGCTTAGCACCCTGTCTTGGAGGGACCAGCATCGATCCCAACACCGGCTGCCTCTAACCCTTTAGGCACAAATGAGTCAGTCTTGTCAGGAAGGGCGGCTCCTTCCAAAGTCACCACACCTGTCTACAATGGCCTCTCAGAAAACAATGTCTGACAATGGTTAAGAGCCCAGGGAGGAGGGGAGGGTGAAGGAACTCAAAGGAAGTGGCCCATACAGCAGGACGGTGACCAGTGAGTTCACTCTGGCTGTGACTTCAGCAGATTCTACACAGAGAGTCAGAGATGGGACATGCCTGGCTCAGCGCAAAATATTCAGAGGACCCTCTGTAGAGATTGGATCCAGACAAATAGGACCCACACCATGGCCATCTAAAAGCTCCAGGTCGCTCACTGCACATCACAGGTATGAAGTTAACACCTGACAGCATCTCTCTCCTAGCAAAGGCTTGGTACTCACGGAGACAGCCACTGAGAGGTGGGTCATGGGGGTGCTTCCAGCCTCTGTAGATGAATCCATGTGGTGATGCATTATTTATGATTTATTAAAGCTTGCTTGAGGATTCAGAAAGCAGAATCAGCCACAAGCTGCAAAAGCCGGGTGGTGGTGGCACACACCTTTAATCCCACCCCTTGGGAGGTAGAGGTAGACGGCTCTCTGTTACTTCAGCTTCACACCGAGCTACAGAAGATATGAGGAACAGCTCACACAAAGATGACCTCAGCACTTGGGATCACACATCTTTAATCCCAGGACTCATGAGGGGTATTTAGGACAGGATCGGGGTCTCAGAGCTGGCATTCATTGCCACATTGAGGACAGGAAGACATTGAAGTCTCAGGATTCTCTAGCCATGCTGAGGAGAGGCAGCAGTCTGAGGTTTGGGGAAGCCAGGATCGTCTTTCAGTCTGAGGCAGAGTAAGAGCTTGTGACCAGCTGTTTGCTTTGCTTTTCTGACCTCCAGGCAAGCTTCAATGAATTATACATAGCACACCACCACACATTCGCTGGTGGATTTCTGATGGACGGTGTGACTGGATGGTTGGAGGTGGGTCTTGTTGGAGGAATTAGGTCACTGAGGGAGTAGCTTTGAAGAAAAGCATTGTACTGCCCCTTTCTGGTGATTAGCAGCTCTACCCTGCTGTGCTTTCTATGACAGAGGACTCCTGGTGGTCACCGCTAAAGGCAGTCACCAGCCCATGATAGCCATGGTTAGAATGTATCTCCTAAAGTGCACGTGCTGGAGACATGATCCCCAAATCCTATGTTGATGGCACTTGAAGGCAGGCCTTTGGGAAGTCACCAGGGTTGGATGTGGTCATGATAGTGGCAATAGCTTGATAAACCCAAGATGACATGTTCACTCTATCTTGCCACACGAGGTCTGCTGACATGTTAGGATGTAGTCAGAAGGCTCTATGACATTCTTGGACCTAAATGAATGACTCGACTTTATAACTTCCTGGTCTGGGGCGGCAGAAAATAGATGGGTAGAATCGTGAACTTGACAAACTTGGTGGTGGACTTGACTCTCATTCCAGGCTGAGTCCATCAGAGGTTATGCATACAAAGCTCACAGGCCAGCATTGGGTTCAGGGTGGGTGCCGTCTGCTCTGTCCTGGACAGAGGAGGTGGTGTAGGGACCTTCACAGTGAGCTTATATTCAGGAAGATACTGTTTACTGCATCCTGTAGACACAGGCCATTCATGAGAATGGTCCATCCCTGAGTACCCTTGTGACAGGTGACATGTAGAATGGTCCTTCCCCTTGTGACAGGTGACGTGTAGAATGTGACCTTGATGAGAGAGTCTTCGGGCAAGGATTCATTCTCCTCTCAATGTCACCATCAGATTTTCCTCCTTGGGTCCGAGGATCCTCCAGACGGAAAGGCATGAGTCTCTGTCACTCACCAGCTCATGAGACAACTGCTAACTGAGGTCCTACTGTGCTCAGCTGGGTAGAGGGCACACTGTGTGCTCAGCGAGTAAGTGGCAGAGCCGAGAAATTCCACAAAGCTGACCTGAGTCGACGTGTTTCACCTGCGTTTCCTGGGCTTCTGTGGTCTTCTCGTAGACAAGAGTCAGAACCACAACAGCCATGAACACGAACACAGTGGGAGCTGTTTAAGATGGGAGTCCTGCTGTGTAGCCTGTCCTGTGGGCCCTCCTTTCTAGTCACGCCTACTGCCCAGGCTCCCCATAAACCGCAGGTAGGAAGGCAGAGGTGGCTTGGAAAATGTCAGCCTAGCATGCTCAGAACTCGGTGAGGAACCTTGGCATGGGCTTGTTCTTGCTGGTCATAGAAGACATCACCACCATGCATGTCCACTCTCAAAGCACATGGGTACCCATGAGCCCTCACCTGACCCGCAGACCCAAGCCAAGAGGCCCCTCTGTTCATTCATGCTTCAGCCCCTATAGGGTTACAACTTGGACCACTAAGGCCCTTGCAGGGCTGGCAGCTTCCGGATGAAAAGCAGCCCATGGGAGGAACTGAGGCCATACTTTTGTTGCCACATTGCGAGACACTAGCCCTGAAGGAGCTAAACGGGAGTGATGGAGGTTGCTTGACCAGACTCAAGGTTGCTCCTAGTCCTTCCCCAAGTCCTGTGTGCAGTGTCTGGTAGACCCCGGCTTACCTAGCAGCTTACCAGTTCAGCTGGAGACTCTACCATCCATATCTAACCCCATTCTCTACCCCAAACTGCACAGAGACCTTGGCCTGCCTTCAGCAGCATTCCAGTCGGGTCTGTTTCACCGGACCCCTTTCCCACGGAGATTTCCGCTTGGTCACCTTGACCCTACTCTGAGCAGGTCCCCACCTGCCCTGCTGTGCCACCCTCCCCACGGCGGGACCATGAAGTGGGCTGCGAGATCCTCGCCAATCCTCGGACTCTAGGCAGTGATCTAGCAGGGTCCTGACAAATGTCTTCCTGAACCCCAGCCTCAGACCTTCATGAGTTCTGAGTCACACTTCCATGCTCAGACTGAGGGCAGAGGCAGGGTTGGCCTCACGTAATCACCGGGACCAAGACCCACAGCTGCCCACACACCCAGACTTGGCTGTGGAGGCTCAGTTGCATTATCCACCTGCAGCATTGTTCTCAGAGGCTTTGAGGGCGTGGTCACCTCAGTCATCCTAGGGAGCTCCAGCCAGGCGGCTGAGCAACCACAGGGCAATCTGAAGTTAGGGTTCAGTCTGGAAAGGGTCAATGTGAAGGCAGGCCTAGCTCCCCAGAGGCTCTCTAGTGCTAGGGCTTCTCCTAGGGACTGTCACTAAATTCTGTAGAAGCCACGACCATTATGCTACCAGGAAAGGAGAGTGGATCCATTGGAAAGGCTCCTGTCCGTCTGTCCTCCCACAAACCCCTTCTCTGGTGGCAATGGACAGGGAGAGGAGGCTGCAGATCAGGACAGGGCCTGAGATTTACCAGACCCCTCCTCCCAGCTTCCCAGGGAAGAGTCACACCCAAACACGACAGTCCCCTCAAATTTGCCCACTGGGGTTGCCGTCCGTTAGACAATCTGGCAGCGACAGCTTTGGGCACTGCCCCTACCACACATGACCTCAGCTGAAAAGGAGGACAGGAGGGAGGTGACGGAGTCTGAGGCCCAGGGCTCAGGGGCTCCTGTGGGAAGAGAGCAGCCAGCAGGGGGCCATTGCTTAGACCCCACGACATCCTAACCTGTGTTTTCCAAGGCCCAAGACTATGACACCAGTGAGAGCAATGGAAACATGCCCGAGCCACCTAAACTAGACTAGAAAATCAGAAGCAAGTGTGCCCCTGTGAGTTTAAAGATGCAGGAAACCTATGATCCATCCCAGTCTCACCTCAGCGACAGCTCCAAGGCCAGGAGGAAGAGAAGCATCAGTACCCTGCCTTCCACAGAGGGCAGGCTGTGTAAGGGGGGCCACGTACATAGGGGTTGGCCTCAGAGAAGGAGCTGGTAGAGGACGGTGGCTATGGGGATCGCACATTACCTCTGTAGCAAGGGCTCACTCCGCCAAGGACAAATACAAGTGGACAGCCGTGGCTAAGCACCCATGTGATGTTGCATGCTCATGCTGAAATTCAAATTCCAAGCCATTTCCACGTGTTGTGAAAGAGCACTCCTTCAACCATTTAAACACACACGGCCACCACCAGCTCTCGGGGGCCACACACACAGGAAACGGGCTGAACTTGAACCACGCGCTGTTTGCCTTCCAATTCTCCCTGTAGTTCTGCACACATAATGCCCATCATTCAACACACGGTTTCCAGACACGCCAGAGGACAGGGCTGAAGACAAAAAAAAAAACCAAGGGAAGAAAACAGAAACGACCCAAGAAGTGGTCACAGGGAGTAACTAACTACACCCTGGAGTTATCAGACGCTAGCTCTGAAATAACGGTGATTAATATACATAAAAAAAGATAGGGGAGGATGGAGGATTCCGAGAGGGAATTGGGACACGGATAATGCTGATACTGTATATGTAAATAATGTGCATGAATAATTCATATATGAATAATACATGTGAAATGTTTGAGGAGAGTGGCGTTTATTCCTGTTAATCCCTGTTATTGGTCATGAGCAACGTTTGCTTCCTTTGGTGGGGCGTGTACGTGTGTGCGCACGCGCGCACGTGTGTGATTTTCCTGTGTTCAAAGAGGACTGAGGCATGGGTCCCCGGCCTGCACTCAAATTCTCCCTTGAGTTTTATGACTGTAACGGCTGGGGCTTGAATGGGACCAAGAAGGCAGGTCCTGGACCTTCACTCTACACACAGTCCCGCTTGCTTCCCCTGAACCTGACTCCCACACACACCAGGAAAGGTTTAGCTAAAAAGAACCCTGAAAATGTTTGGATTGTTGACTGCTCAGAGGCCAATTCCAGATGTTGCAACAGAGAGGAGATAGATGGGCTCCTCCCAGCCTCTTGGCAGATGAGGAGAAGAGGACCCACTGACTGCCAGCGGTGGCCACGGGCCAGGGATCTTAGTTTGGCTGAAGTCTGCAAAGAACGCAGCAGGGCCAGCTGCTCTCTGCGCTCCACCTTCAGAGCCCAGCCTCTGCCCCCTCCCCCCCTCCAGGTCACACCATTTGTCTGAAGAGTAAACTATGATGTAGCAGTATCTTAGGGCACAGGCTGGGAGGGGACACATGAGGTCAGAGCCCTTCCTGAGGACAGAGGGACTCAGAAAAGGAAGGCTGCTCCCAGCCTTGACACTAGTGAGGCATCAGGAAGAGAAGGGGATGGTGCCGTGCTAATCTCACTTGTCACCTTGATGGGATTTGGAGTCACCATGGAAACAAAGTGTCAGTGGAGAGGGGGCATGCCTATAAGGGATTTTCTAGATTAGGTTAATTGAGGTGGAATAATCATCCTGAATGCGGGGTGGGATGGGACCCGGACTAAACAGAAAGGAGAGAGGGAACTGAACATCCCTCTCTGCTTCCTGAGTGTGGTCACAGTAGACAGCTGCTTCCTGCTCTCTCTACTGCCCACCTTTCCACCATGACGGACGGTGACCCGAAGGGAACCTTTAGTCTTTATGTTTTTTGCCCAGCATTTTGTCAACGATATATAAGAAACCGACACAGATGTACACCAGCTCCTACAACAAATTCCCACAGACACTCGCTGGCTCGGGTCCTTCCTGGGCGACATTTGCATAGGGCTTACCCTGTGCCAGGTGGACAAGTCAGCCTCTTGCTCTGCAAGGAGGGTAGCAAGGAGCTCAGAGGTTGCACAGGCCCATCCAACCACCTCACAGACCTGCAGTTATGACCTCTGCACTGACCATGACAGCACATCCTCCTAACCCAGGCCCTCAGCTCTGCACGGTGACAACAGTTCCCTGGGGGACCCCAAGTTCTTCTACCACACAACAAAGCCGCTCGTCTTCTGCTTCATCATCTCAGGGGGCGCCACACCGTCTTCCCCTCCTTCGACCTCCCCTCCTCCTCTCAGCTCTCCCATCCTCTCCTCTTCCTTTTATCCACCTTCTCCCCTCCTGCTCCTGGTCCCGCCCCCTTCTCCTCCCCCTTTCTGCCAGTCTCTTTGAGGAAGCTTTTTTACCATCCTTCTGTGACGCACATCTAGCACGGATCTCTCTTTACCTGTGGCTTTCCTGGCCAACACAACCCCAACCCGACCCTGCCTCCTTTGGGCCAACAGCACCCCATGCGGAGAGACAGGAACTGGTGGGTAGAGGTTGTGTTAGGCCACAAAGATGATGTCACGTGGCTGAGGCTGTCCTGCATGTCCTTCCAGCTGCTCTGCCCCAGGCCCTTGAAGGGGGGCTTGCTGCACAGCAAGCAGTCCTGTGTTACGTTATAGCACTGTACAGACAACGGGGTCTCCTTCGGCTTCTGTGATACTGTTCTTCTGCTCCTGGGTGCAGCGCTGCCATCCTGCCTGCCCACCCGGTCTCTCCCTGCTCTTGGATAAGTTGGCCAGTTCTGGATAAAACTGTGGTTACTGTAATCCTAGGAAGGACTCACACAGCTGTGGGTTGAGCTGCCTGGGCTGCGGGCTCCGGGGATGCACATCTCTCCTGTCTCGGTGTCCCAAGAGCACAGCCACATAGTAAATATTGGCAACGGACCGAGTGGAGGACGAGGAAGCCTCCGATCATGTGATCATGTGCCAGGCCCTGCTTTCCTTCAGCCCCCACAGGGTCGGGAAGCCAGTGAGCATGTCCGCGGCGCTCCTGTGTTCTGGCACTGAGAGGTCGCTCTGTGCTTGCGTATGCCAACCTGCGTGTGCCGGAGACACTCCGCATGAAGCTGCTGTCACCTCAGATGGTGACCAGAGTGTGCACCTGTGGATCAAGCTCACAGATGGCCTTCGCATGAGGAATACAGGGAAAGGGGACACTATTCTTGGAGGCCTGGATGTTCCGGTTATGACCTCACCAGTGCCTGCTCAGAGATCTACCCAAAGAGGTCACCGGACACTCAGTGTAGACCCAGACAGGCCCCATTCACCCTTTTTGTGGGCCAGGGAGGTGTGGGGCTTGGTCCTGCTTCCTGGCAGCCACATCTGATGTGTTCCTGCTGTCTGAGGCACAGGGGTGCTAGGGGACAGAGCGGCACACTGCCATCCGTCTATGGAAGTGACACACTGCCATCCGTCTATGGAAGTGACATCCCTTCTTACCTGGTCCCATGGTGGGACCACCAGCTCTTCCCGGAGTGAGAACGGTGCCCTCCCATGGCGATGGGAATAAGGGTGTCCTTGAGGCTTGCTGTTCTTACTCCTTTGGTACCCTTGCCTGGCACACAGGACAGTTCCATCTACAAAGCCAGTCACTGTGTGTGCTTTTCTCTCAAGGCTGGAAACTGATTTTCAAAACAACTTCAGGGCCCCATGGCCACAGCTCCAGCTTAGCAAGGTGGGGCAGCCGAGCTTCTGCCTCAGAGGAGAAATGGAGAAATCTGTTCTCATTCCCAGTGTCTTTTTCAGGTGCACATGTGCACACACACTAATATGCACATGCATGCATAAACATACATGCACAGGCACGAAAACTTGCACAGCTGCGGACACAAACACACAGGCATGAATAAGCAGACACACAAGCACTAGGACACAGGCACACATACATGGACATAAAATGCACACACGTGGGTAAGCATGCGCATGCACACACATACAGGCACAGGCACAGAGCACACACACCCTCCCTGTGACTCACTCTGATGCGAAGCCACTAGCATTAGCACACAGGTCTGCTACATGTCAGGTGTCTGGGTTACTGTGCTACCATCCGGATGCAGAATGTACCTAGGATTTCTGAATTTTATCTTCTTTTCCTGATTCTCTTACATGCACACAATAGGGTAGAGTGTTACACCAGCCCCTGTGCGTACGTGCGTGCGTGTGTGTGTGTGTGTGTGTGTGTGTGTGTGTGTGTGTGTGTGTAAGGCAAACCTGTCTGCCTTGGTGATGCTGATGGGAATAATAGATACAGCAGACAAACCCTGCAGGTCTAGGATATTAACATTTCCTATCTTCTACTTTTTGTAGGAACACTGGCCAGTGGTGAGTCAGACATTATCTCTACTTTACAGACAGGGACACTGAGCTTCCAGGATAAGGTGACTTCAATGGGACAGTGGCTGGCTCAGAGTAAAGCATGACTTGAAGGCGGTGCTGACTCTGCATGTGGGACTGTCCTTTTGCCTTGGTGCTGCATCCCCGAGAGATGTCCACAGTCTCCTTGGAACCTGGAATGGGCCTTGCTGGCTGTTTGAGCTCACTAGAGGTGCTTTATATACCAGAGGGAATAAATAAGACCGAACACAGGCCCCTAAAGAGCTGGGCTCGGCTTGGGGCTGGGAGGAGGGGGAGGGCTGGAGCTGTCATGTGATGGTCTTTGGGAACAGTGCTCCCAGCAGAGTCCTGTCCACCGGTGAAGGTGGAAACCCCCTACTGTGGTCCTCTGGTGTGGCTGTGACAGGACACCCCCACAGGGAGCTCATAGTTCCTAAGGCTGGGTGCCCAAGGTCAAGGCCAGCAGATTCAGGTTCTGGTGAGGACTCCCTGTTTCCAAGATGGCTGCTTGTTACTGTGTCCTCACAGCAGGACAGGCTCATTCCATCTCTTTAGAAAGACATTCATGCACCATGAAGAGAGCTTATATAGGTAGATTATGTAGGTAGAAGCCCCTTCCCTTTGTGCAAGCTCTGAGTGAAGCCCAGCCCAGCACATCAGGCAGGCAGCCCTCATACAACAAGAGAAAGACACCACAGGGCAGCATAACCTTGAGGGCCAACGAGACCACACATCTAACAGCAGGTGCTACCAACACAAACCGAGGCTGGGGAGGACTTCCTCTGCGAGTGTCTAAACCATCTAGGTGATGCTATCCAGGTGCCAGGACGGTCAGCACATGCCCTGGGCTGGACCTGGTCATCACAGAGAGAAATGAGCTTCTACCTGAGGCCATTGCTCTTGACGTGGACTCAACCTAGCTGTAAGAGTCTGCCATGCCAGTCTGGAGACACACAGCCGGTAGGATGCCCCACTCATTCAAGGTGGGGTTTAATAAATCAGCAGAATGGGGACAAAGATTGGGAAATGCTGGTGACTGTGATTTAGGCAGGGGATGGCTCACCCGGGTTCTGGTGTGCAAACCTGAGTTCCCCCTGGGAATTTCCACTAGCAGATGTGTCAACAACAAAGACCCCCAACGCTGCTGGGACATAGAGGCACACAGCTTTGAGCTGGATCCTTGAAGAGGGAGGAGGGACTGGAGGCATGAAACCACAAGCCAAGGCTTGCCTGTGCCCAGACGCTGGGGAAGACAGGAGGGTCCTGTCACAGATAGTGCAGGGCCCATCAGCTCCTCCATCTCAGATCTGCCTGCTCGGCACTTGGAGCTTTTGGAAAAGTCCTTCCATCTCTGGTCCTCGGGGTTCCAACGGGCAGTCTGGAACGCCAAGGCGTGTGTAACTCAGTTCCGTGAGCCAGCGAGCACTGATACCGCTACTGATGAGGTAAGGGGGGTCTGAGGTGACGGTGGAGGTCAGCTCCACAGTCCAGACTCTGCTGAGCGGGACTTCCTGTAGGGGATGGAAGGTGGGTAGCATCACCACCAAAGGAGTTCAGAAAAGCCCAGGCTCTCGTGGGAGAAGGAGCCGAGCCCTGCATGCCGTGTCTTCCCTGGGCATAAGGGGACCAGGGAAGACAGAGCCAGACTCAGTACAGGTGGCCTTAAGCTATTGCATCTTGGCACAGGCTGCATGTGGCTGTGGGGCCTGAAACAATTAATTTAGGAAATTGTCACGGTGCTCTCTTCAGCACACTCAGGGCCTCCAAGGGTGTCTCTGAAGACCATTTGTTATCGTTATGCAGCATTATTTAGCATGATTGCGCCGATTATTTTGATTATTTCCTTTCCAGCTGCGGCAGGAGCTGCAGTAAGAAGCGCCCGCCTGGTCTGTCTCACTCTTCCCTAGGAGATTGTGGGGAGTGGTGGCTGAGACCAAGGCGGGGCCACTGCATCTGGACACCTGGCTCCTCACAGGCCACTCAGTCTGGCACCAGGCCCTGTCAGGTTGGAAGCTCACGGTTCAAGTGAGCTGCTTCCTCAGCTGGCCTGTCACACCTGTGGGTGACAGCCGTCCACACACAAGCCATTAGGCCTGACCTTACTCTAGCAATTATATTTGTACTTGCATGTTCTGTGTGCACACGTAGGTTGGTACGTGTGCTTTTGCACATGTGAGTATGTACGCTCTGTGACATGGCCCGGAGAAGGAGGCCTGTGCATGGGCATGCAAACGTTCTGTGCACACACGCATTTGTCCAAAGGGACTGATGTCTGTGCATATGTGAGAATATTTGATGGAGTGTGCCCTAGGTGTGTCTCGGTCTGTACCCAGCCTTCCTCCCTCTCTGCAGAGCCCTGCCAGGTCTGTGTCCTTCCCTACCAGCTTCTTCCTGAGGCCGCTGCAATGAGCTCTCTAATAGAGTTCAATAATTGCTCTGCTGATTGACTCATTGACCTTGGACAAATCACTTGCGTTCTCAGCCTACTCATCTGCCAGAGGACCAATAGGTGCAAGCCCTTCGCCACTGCAGAGCACTGTGCAAACAGGAGGTTTCTGCACGCAGCTCGAGTGGGAGGAGCAGCTGCGAACAGCGTGTGAGGGAACTTCAAGGGTCAGCACAAGAAGCTAAGCCACCTTCTGAGCCCAACCGCATATGTAAGTGGCCATGGTGACTGACACAATGACTCAGACCGTCCACAGCCAACTGGACCTCACACTCAGGTCCTCAGAGGTCTCCATAGCCCCGACAGAAGCCAGCCTGCCTCTGTGTCCTGCCGTCTCTCTTTCTGGGGCCTGGAATCTATCCCTTTGTCCCTGAACACATGGATCTAAGATCTCCCCAAATAAAACCCTCCGCCTTCCTGTCGCCTCATGTAGTGCGTAGCAGAGCCCGAGCCCCAACTGGTCTCACTTTGGGCTTGCTCCAGCCTTGCCTCCCGCCTTAATTATATCATCAAGACAGAATCCGCATGCAGATCCCTGAAGTCAGGAGGCCAATTACTTTCTGATCGATTTCCAGCAGGTAAGCCAGACACCGTTCTCCTCGACACCTCCTGAAGATGGGGTCAGGCCTGCCTGACCTTCAGTTGCAGCCTTGCCCGGCTGCCCAAAGCACTCACGGGTTCAAGTTGAGTTGCTAAAGACAACCCCCTCCATGATGGGAGGGGGACGAGGGGAATCAGAAAGTCCTGGATCTTCTACAAGGTCTAAGCATCCACCTGCTGGCCTGCTGTGAATGAGTGCATGAATGCATGATAGGGTGAATGCGTGAATGCATGCCAGAATGGCTGCATGAATGGCCGCACACCTCTGTGAACGAGTGTGCATGGCAGTAGGCAGGGGACAGCTGCAGTTTCTCCTGCTTGTGTCACTCATCTTTCCACACTGTATTTCAACACTGGCCTGTCTCTCAAACTCTCTTAGCTTTGCACGATGTATGTCTCCTGCCCCTTCATTGACCTCTATCCATGCTCTCAGCTCTCAGTCCTCATGGTTACCACCCTGGCCACTCCCCTAACACAGACAGCCCCTTGTGTTACAGCCCCTGCCACACATCCTGCCTCTTCAGGACCACTCGGCAAAGAACCAAATGACCCTGCGGGTCCTAAGTAGAGAGCAGGACTCTGTTTCCAAGACTTGGGGGCAGAACAGATAGAACAAAGCCAGTGCTATGATGACCATGGGTGTGGTGATGCCTTTCCTTGGGAATCACGGACACGCAGATGACAGACTAAAGAAATCATTCCACCCAAGTCCAGCTTGGTGAAGCAATGCGCTCACAGAGAATAGTTGCAGGAACATGGGGGAGAGGTGAGTCCAACTACTACATCACTGAAAAATCCCATCCCAGAGTAGATGACAACCTCCCAAGCTGCAAAGGTGGAGCCCTCTGCTTCAGCCAGTCTGTGCATTGTAGTGTCTGGACTCTCTGGTGACAGGCAGTATGGTGTCCCTTCCCACCTGCTGAGGAGGAACAGCAACAGGTCTGATGACGGAGCGTCTCAGCAGGTGTTCACTGTTTCCCCATTGTCATCAATGGGCAAGTCGGGCTCAGAGAACAGAGTTTCATATCAACAGGGGTGAGGGGTACAACAGCCAGGTTCTAGGATCCTCAGTTACACTCTGTAGGCAATAACTGAACCCATACGGGGTTGACAGAGCATTTTCAGATCACCCACCACACTATACCTTCCCCTCCTAGTAACTGGAGCCTGAACTCCAGCCTAGCACACTGGCGGGCTGCCTTGGGATCACCATCGCGGCCACAAGTCTGAACTGAATGCAATGAGCAGAGAAAACACCAGAGTTGGAGAGATGCTCCGTGGGTAAGAGCACCTGTTCCCCCGCAGAGGACCACGGTTCGGTTCCCAGCACACACATGGGGAGGCCCACAGCACCTATAACTCCAACTCTACGGACTATGACACCCTCATTGAGCCTCTACAGGTACCTCACACTTGTACACACTATACAAAAACCCAGTCATGACTTTCAGGAAAGACATTCTGTGCTGTGTGCCGGCGCACACGCGTGCATGTGTGTATGTGCATGTATGTTTGTGTGGGAATGGAAAGACAGGAAAGGTTGCAGTCCTCCTCACAAGGCCTTCCCTGCATTCATAGGAAAGAAACTTCTCCCTGGGGGAGGCGGCCCTTGTCTAGGGAGCCACTAACTGAAAAGGTGACGGTGATTGTCACTTTTTGTGGTTGCTTTGTGATTGTTACCCTTTGTGTTTGATATGCTGACTTGATTTATTTGCTTTATATTCTGAAACAATTTCAATTTCGGATGGAAAGAAGAGGCAGTGGTCCCGAGACCCTTCACCAGCAAGCACCCCATCCCAGGCGTGGTCCCGAGACCCTTCACCAGCAAGCACCCCATCCCAGGCTGCTACACCTGCCTCCCAGAGCAGGACAGTGATCCTGAGAGACTTACGGCTTCTGTATCTCCTGTCACCAATGTTCGTGCTTTTGTGACCATGGCGGTTTTTAAGACTATCGGTCATTTCGTGGACCGTCCCCCTGAAGTCTGCTCATGAGGAAAACCACTACTGCAGTTTTCAGTCTGAGCCCTGCCAGCTTGATTCCGCCCTCACCCGAGGGGGGCAGAGGAAGGGCCGGCTCTCTTGCAGAGGTCATCTGACATGCTGCAAAGAACAACCCTTTTATGATTAAATTTATTTCAAATTACGAATGGACTTGTGTGTCTTACAGGGGTTATACATGCATGGGAACGCAGTGTTGGAAGAGTCTAGAAGGCTGCTGGGTCCCCTGGCCTGGAACTGGAGTTATAGGTGGCTTTGAGGCACCATGTGAGCACTTGGAACTGAAATCCATGTCCTGCAAGAGCAGCCAGTGCTCTCAGCCCGGGCCACTTCCATGCAGCCTGGGTTTCTTCCATGAAAAATGCTGGACACAGAAATCTGAGAGGGGTACTTGTGGGTGGAGAGCAAGGGGCGCCCGGGGCCATGGCCGGAGCCAGCGTCTCTATACTGAGGTGGAAACTCATACCCACCAGGTCTCAGAGTGCAAACCTTTGGGAGACAGAACGTCAGAGCTTTTGACACCATGTACATTTGTGTCTGTAAGGAGAGGGGATGAGACACAGAGATGTTCAGGCTAGAAGCCCTGAGAAGATCAAGGAGGATATGGGGAGTGATGTGGCTGCAAGCCAGGGCCACCATGTCACCGCAGAACCTGGAAGGAACGTGTTCCTGCAAACGTCAAGCGTTTGGACTTCCACCCTGAAGAGCTGTGAGGAAACACATTTCTGCCCTTACAATCCCCTTGTGTACCCAGCTCCCTCACAGCAGCCGAGGAGGCTCAGACACCGGCTCCCTCGCCACAGCAGCCGAGGAGGCTCACCGGCCGGCTTGATCCTGTCCAACAGAGTAAACTTCTAGAAGCTATATGCCTCCTCCATCTGTGCCCTTCCATGCTGGAAACCCGCCTCATTGCCTGGTCAGTGCACTTGACCTCCATGTCCCAGATGGATGTCCCCATGGATGGCACAGGCCACCCCACCTCTAGCCAAGGCCCTGTGCTGGGACCTGAGGAGAATCGTGGCATCAGATATGCTCAGGATGGAGTCTGGCGCCCGCTTTTCAGTACAGTTCTCCTGTGCATACTTTATACTTCGATAAGATTCATGTGGCACAGGTGGCCCTTTACTTATTTATCTATTTTAGAGACAGGGTTCCTCTGTGTTTTTTCCTGGCTGTCTTGGAACTGCATCTCTAGGCCAGGCTCTCCACAAACTCACAGACATCTGCCTGTCTCTGCCTGCTGAGTGCTAGGATTAAAGGCACAGTCAGGTGGCCAGCTCTAGACGTCCGCAAACATCGCTACCGTCCACCCCGAAGCATCCTGCTCACCCCTGTATGCACACACCACTACTGTCAACGGCCTGAACTTTCCCACAGCTTCAACCTTGTCCCCATGGGACACTGCGTTCCCCACATCTCTTCACAGCTCCAGGCTGGCACTTTGGGCCTGCTGCCTCTCTGCAAATCAGATAATGCAGGGACTGCGTGTAAATGGAAAGGTCCCAGACCTCTTGCATGCTGGAGCACATTGGGCCCAGCCACACTGCAGGCAGAAGCCCTTTCCACTTTAAGGCTGGGTAGCTCTCCACTCACCCGCCAGTGGGGGCTATTTAACTCCTGTTGACAATGTCGCCGTGAACCCAGGGGTAACCCTCCTTTCAATCATTTGGGGGTACAGCCCCTGTGAGATTCTTTATGCCTGTTTTAAAAGTGTGTGCAGAAACCCACTCTGCCGAGTGCCGAGGGCCCACAGTTCTTTCGGGAGCGAGTGAAGGAAACATGAGTCCTCACAGAGAAACAGGAAATAAAACAGGTGTTTGATGAAACACTCAGTTCCACATCCATGTCAAGAGCCACGCAGCCTGGCCTCGTCACAAGAACAGACATAAGAAACACAAAGAAGAAATAAGAACACGGAGGCCTCTGTCTGCCATTCCTGCCTTTGATTGGCTGCGACTTCAAACACCATGCTCT
>JANBXA010000311.1:2887500-2937500 GCA_030556225.1 Cricetiscus sungorus | reverse complement strand
CACAGCCTTCAAGGTGCCACGGACCATGGAGAGGTATAGAGGACCAAGCTCGGCAGGGACACTGCTGGCATGTCCCTGCCTCGCAGGGCGCAGGGACCGGCTGTGGAGGACAACTGTCATTATTCTCCCTCCCGAAGCCCCCTCTTGCAGAACTGGGGAGATGGTGGGGGCATGCCACCTGCGTTCCAAGCTCCCCTCCTCTCCTCTCCTCTCAGGCAAGTGGAGAGCTAGCCTTGCGCTGCTCACAGACAGTGCCAGAGGCCTGCAGAGCTCTGCAAGAGCTGACCACACCCGGAGGCCCAGTGCCGCCAATGCCTCTCGGGAGCACACACACTCTGGAGCTGCCTTCTCACCTCTCAAGCTGTCCCTGTAACTCTGGAGTGGCAGGGCTCTGCCGGGCGAGGGTACCCAAGCCCTCCTTTGCCGGCCTGTCTGTTTATTCAGTGTGGTCCCAATGTCTCCATTTCTTTGAGGACACATACGCACACAAGAACAGGGCTGTAGACCCATGTGGCCATAGCATCCTGAAGGAATCTGAGCCTTTTACGCACTTAAAAGAAATTCAGAGAACAGGGAGGATTTCTGTGAAACAACCTGAAGTTTGGAGTGAAGTCTGCAGGGTTAGACCACAAGGAGACACCAAAGATGGCAGCAACAGACTTAGGCTTAGTGGGAAGTGAGGGCATCAGATGACCTGAGACCATCCATCCCAGAGTGTGGAGGGAGGCCAGGCAGAGTGCCGCTCTGAGCATCTGTCTTCCTGTTTTGGGTGCCCGGCTCCATGTGCCCATGGCAGGCATTCCAGGGTTGCTGACTGCTCTCCGTGGGGGATGGGCTCTCCTTCATCCTGCAGGCTCCTCCGGAGAAGACAACTGTGCGGTACGAATGGCTGCTGGGAATATGGCAGACTGACAGGCACAGGGCTGAGTGAGTGACAGGCACAGGGCTTCTACTGCTTGGCTAACAGGAGCACAGCACAGCACGCCTTCCAGCCAGCAGCAGGCAGCAGGGCAAGGTCAGTGGGAGAAAGGTAGCTCCTGCTTTGCCAAGGTGGAGATTTATAGGGAACAGAGATCAAGAAGGTGGGTTCTCTCTGGGGCCTGGGGGTCCTCTCCGGGGCCTCGGGGTCCTCTCCGGGGCCTGGGGGTCTGCTCCGGGGCCTCGGGGTCCGCTCCGGGGCCTCACCCAGTGAGTTCTCTTGACACTGGACTCCTAGACCCCAGGCTCGGCTGCTCTGTCAGTTCTCCCCTGTCTTTCTCTTGGGGTGAAAATTTTGTAGGTGCATACTCAACAGACCTCTAACAGAATTCCCCTTCCCTCTGCACCCCTCTCCTCACACCCCATCTCAAACCCCCCTCCACACACACACACATCGAGTCACACAGGGCCAGGGCTCCGAGCAGCACTCTATTGCTAAGCAACAGGTGCGGTGCGGCAGCGTGAAGGGAGGGTACCACACGGACTAAACTTGGCACCCAGAAACACTGCAGTCCTGACCCTGGCACCTATGGAGGGGACCAGTGGGAGAGTCCAGTCTCTGCGGACGGAATGAAGTGGGGAGTCTGAGATGCGTCTTTCTAGCTTATCAGATGTCCCCAAATCCACTGCACCCAACTTCCCTCCCCTGCAGCTCCAAGTCCACGGACTGAGACTTAACCCCCAACACCTGTGAATGTGGCCTTACTACAATGAGTTCACCAAGGGCTATAACAGCCGGGGTCCCTGGAAAGAAAGGCGGTCCTGGGCAGGAGCACAGAAAATAGCCACAGGCGTCTGCCTGTCCATCCACAAGCCAAGGAATAACCCAGAAGTGGGAAGAGAGAAGGAATCAGCCCTGCCCTCACTCAGCTGGAGCAGCTGCTGGGGTCCCACAGCAGGGACACGCGGGCCCCCAGCCTCCTGAAGACCTCCGCCACTGTGTCCCTATGTGCAGTGGGCAGCTAGCTGGTCGGAACCCACATAGGTCAAGCGGGTTATCCCAGTGGGGAAGTCAACACTGTAGTGTAGTGAGATACTCACCTTGACCACACCTATGGCATAGACCAAGCCCATTGGGGGTGGAGACAGGGCCGGACCTGACCTGGGGGAACTAAGGCTGAGGAGGGGGCTCAGAGAGCTCTCTTGCTTCAGCACAGGGACAGGAGGACATCCGGAGGCATCCTTTGGACCAGGAACCTGTTGGTGTTCATATGTCTGTGTTGTGAGTTATTTCTCCCTAAATAAACATCTATTTGGCCTATTTGTTTCTCCTGATCCTTATTAAACATCAACACTGTAGCTAGACAAGAAGAGCTGAGGTACAGAGAGATGCACAGCAGTCATCCTCAAAGGACACAGACCCCATGCAGCGACCCTGCCCCTCCAACCTGCCCCGCCTCTCTGGGGGCCTCAGGGTCCTCTCCCGGGCCTCACCCAGTGCTGATCTGAGAAGTTGGGCTGCTTATCTGTTAACTGTAGAAGCTTCTTACAGAGGAAGTCCAGGAGGCTGCTCATCAATAAATGAACCACCTCTAGGAACTGTAGTATAATCCACCTCAATGACATTTTTCCCCAGGCTGTCACATACCAGTGTCACACAACCCAGGACTGACCTGACATGAACAGGGCACAATGAGTATGTCTCCTTGGGGCTATTGGGTACAAGATTCACCCTGAGCAGATGTGAGGGGGTAAAGGGAGGTGGATGCAGGGTCTGCAGTCAAGGCCAAATGCCAGCAGACACCCAGAGAGCTGTGCGTCCACAGTTTCTGCTGGAGCTGAGGACAGCCTGACAGTATGCCAAAATCAAGGAGCCCGGGGCCTAGCTAGCGAAATGCAAGTAACTTCACCAAGTACACCCTGCTCTGCTCCGAGGTGCCAGCATCCAGCCATCTGCCACCAAAGGCTGAAGGTCCAGCACAGAACAGTGACACCACACACGGTTCAGCATGGAACACAGCTCTTCTTGCTTTCCGGCTCTTCCTGCACCGTGCTGGAAGGTTGCGGATGGCTGTCCCTGAGCCCACTGCAACCCCTGCCATCCATTAGTCATGTCCCCACTAGTCATAAGAGCCCTTTGGGATGCTGGACACCCTCCAAAGCAGTGTGAGCGGCGGTGGCTTAGTTATGCCCTGATGAAGAGGGCCCTCCAGCCATGCGGGGATCACTGGAAAACAGACCTGGCAAAATCCACCTCATGTCTCAGAGAAAGGTTTGTTGTGTGACCTAAGTCCCCTGAGTCTTGGCACTTAATCACTGAGCAGGCAATGGTGGCAGCTAAGTGGGTCAGCCAAGCACAGCCACCGCACTCAGAAGTCCCCCATCCTACCACCCCTGGCGTCAGGCGATCACCCAGTCCCCTCCCTGCCCTGACTGGGTTCTCTCTCTAGAAGGCAGAGGAAAGAGCAGACACGGGTCAGGAGTCTTGCTGGGTCTGCGGGTCAGGCTTGAGCCCATTCAGGGGTTCATAGATTCTGAGGGAGGCCAGAGCCCCACTGCTCTGAGGTTGACCTGGGTCCTAACCCTCGTTGGCCCCTTCACAGAGCTCTGTCATGTTCATCGTGCCAGCAGGATGGGCTTCTAATGTGCCCCCTACCAGGACAGCCCCCAATGCCTGAAACAGCTCTGGATGAGGTCTCTTCACCTGGTTACATCCCACCAGCAGCAGGTGGCTTATCACAATAGGACATACTCTAGAATTGCCTTCCGTGTGCTTGGCACCAGACTCCGGGTCAGCTGCAGGAGATACCCACAGACCGCAGACTTTCTGCTTCCCAAGGGTAAGAATGCAGTTACACATGATGACATTAAGGTCCATGATGGCAGGATCTGAATGCTGCAGAGACCAGGGTGGCCGAGGGACCATGAGCACCACCTGCAGAGATGGAGGCCTCCAGCAGCACCATGGAAAAGTGGGGGTGAGGGCCAGGGACATGCTGGGGACTGTGACAGGAAAAGATCTGCAGCTGTCATCATGTCTCTGGGCTCCGGAGAGGAAAGGGGACAGGCACATAAGCACACTTCCCAGAGCCCCACTTGCTATCTTCCCTCCTGAGCTGGGAGCTTGAAGGCTTTCCCACATCCTGGTATTTACCCGCCTGAGCCTGGGAAAGGGCACCTGGAGTGTTGAGAGCTGTGAGCTGATGACTCAGGGAGGAGCAGATGTCACCACACTGCAAAGGAACAGCTGCACAGGTAGTACTCTACCTGCAGAGGTGGGGCCTTCTGTGGGGACTCAATACCCAGAAGAGGCCACGGGGAAGAGGGCGGGGCCCTCCTGGGGCACCTCTCTCTCTGAGGCACGCCATTCCTTCACTATCTTAAGGTCTGTTTCAGGAGGAGCAGGAGAGGTGGCTCAGCTCTCTTCCAGAGGACCTGAATTTGGTTTCCAGGACCCATGACGGGTGGCTCACAATCACCTGTAACTTCAGCTCCAAGCGGACCCAGGGACCCTCTGGTGTTTGGATTAATGCACGCAGACATAGAATATGGCTTTAAATAATAAAAATAACTGTGAAATACGGGGCCTGGCTTTCAGCAGCCCTGGATGCCTCGCTGCTACTTTTTGCCCAGCTAGATGGGGATTTTGAATACAGCTTCCCAGGCTCCTGTGTGAGCCAAGAATTCCTGAGAGGGGCATCAACCTTTGAAGCTCATTGCACAGGTGTGGAGCAGAGCAGCAGGGGCTCCCTCCCTACAGTCCATAGAGTACAGGGCTCCCTCCCTACTGTCCATAGAATACAGGGCTCCCTCCCTACAGTCCATAGGGTACAGGGCTCCCTCCCTACAGTCCATAGAGTACAGGGCTCCCTCCCTACAGTCCATAGAGTACAGGGCTCCCTCCCTACTGTCCATAGAGTACAGGGCTCCCTCCCTACTGTCCATAGAGTACAGGGGCTCCCTCCCTACCGTCCCTAGAGTACAGGGCTCCCTCCCTACAGTCCATAGGGTACAGGGCTCCCTCCCTACTGTCCATAGAGTGCAGGGGCTCCCTCCCTACAGTCCATAGAGTGCAGGGCTCCCTCCCTACTGTCCATAGAGTACAGGGCTCCCTCCCTACAGTCCATAGGGTACAGGGCTCCCTCCCTACCATCCATAGAGTACAGGGCTCCCTCCCTACTGTCCATAGAGTACAGGGCTCCCTCCCTACCGTCCATAGAGTACAGGGGCCCCCTCCCTACAGTCCATAGAGCGCAGGGGCTAACCTCCACCTGTTCGGGGACAGCTGGCTACTTCCTTCAGCTCAGAGGGACAGTGATCTGCCCCAGGCTCCCATACCTATCATGTTAGCAGCTCACAGCTCAAGAAAACAGGTCTGCTAACACTAACCCTGCCCCACCTCTGACCTATCTACCTCTCAGGTGGTCTGCACTCTGCCCAGTCAGACCACCATTCCCGCAATGGTCAAGCCGCCTGCTCATCCAGGATGTGTTTTGAGTTCCCCTCAGGTTTCCCAGTCACTCCTGGGCAGCCTCACCATGCCTCTTCCCTAGGGCACTGCTATGTGTGAGTCTTCAAATTCCCAGGAAACCTGTATGTTGAAGGCCTGTGGCTGCCTGGGTATCACTGGAAAGTGATGGTACCAGCCAGAGGCAAGACCCATGGGCACTGTGAGGTCACTGCGGGGGTGGGGGGGTCCCTGAAGGAGATTATAGGACCCTGCTCTCTGCTTCTTGTACTTCATGCCAAGTCACACAATGGGCAGCCCTGCTCCGCCCACACATCAGACCTGTGTTCCAAGCGGCCACAGGTCAAACCAATAGCCAGTCATGGAGTGATGCCCTCAAAACCCGGATCAAAAACCTTTCCTGTTCTTAAGTTAAATTACCTCGCGCCTTTGTCACAGAGCCCGGAAGCTGACCAACACACAGTTCTAAGCAAGCAGATTAATGCACCCCAGAAAGACATGGCTGACTGTTGGTTCCAGGCCGCTGTCCATCATGCTTTGTCCAACTGGTTAAGGATGATCCATCCCACAGAGATAAGAGAGTCTTAGACATCAGTCTCGGGAAAATTTTCCCCGTCCACATTGGATTCATCCACGAGACCTTGGAATGGAACCCTGTCAGTGCAGCCTGGTCTCTACAAGAAGGGGGCCAGCACCTCCTGCTGGATTCTGGCCATCAGCTCCCTCTGGCTCCTGTCAAGGGCCCAGCTTCCTTCTGCAGCGGTCCAAAGAACACCAAGGTATTCCCAGAGCCACTGTCAAACCGCCCTGTGACCCATCACGTGTACTTTATGTGCACGGGTGCTTGTGTGGCTTGAGCGTGAGTGTTCTGAATGTGAGCACAAGTGTTTGCAGACCTCAGCACACTTGCTGTGGTCAGGGGACAAACCTGCCGGTTCCTCCATCTTATTTGAGATGGGGTCTCTAGCTGGCTGCTTCATATACCACGCTAGCTGGCCTAGGAACCTCCGGGGATTCTCCCGTTTCCGCCACCCATCTTGCTCTAGGATTATGACAATATAGACGCATGCAACATGCTCAGCTTTACGTGGATCCTGGGGCTTTGAACTGGGCTCCTCAGGTTTGTGGCATAATGTTCTACCCACTAAGTCACCTTCCCGCCTTGCTTTGACTGTATTCCCATGTTCTCACAGCAGCCACCCAGCACCTTCAAGGTCTTGGCTCTGCCCACTCGTTGTTTCCCACCCTTAGGGCACCTCATCTGCCCCGGGGCACTTTCCCTCCTCCTGCCCTGCTCTTAGCTGCTGCCTCCTCCCTCCTCTGCTTTCCTGCCCATCCCCAGGGCTAGCTCAGAGAGAAGCCTCTCTAAGGCATCTTTCTCCCTTCCAACGTTGCCTGTCCTCCCACCTGACAGGCAGAGCATGCCTGCCGCTTTAGGTGGGGGGATGTGGGGGTCAGGGGCTCTGCATCACTGCCCTCTGCTGTGACCATGCGGCACATGTGTCTGTCAAGAAACAAGGGCAAGGCCTGGAGGATGAGACACTTCCTGTGCTTTGAGCTTGGGCAGCTTTGTGGACAGCACCAGGGCAGGCCCCGCCTCCTCCGGGTCCAATCTTCTTCAGGCCGCACCTTCTCTAGGCCCTGCCTTCCCAGGCCCCATCTGCCAAGAGGACACCCACTCCAGGCCCAGGGCTCTCTGGGAAGTACACAGTGCTCCCCGCCTGGTCCCACTGTCCTTTCCAGAACAGATGGACTTGGAGCAAGGTATAGTATGGAGATAATCTCTGCAGAGAACCCCAACATTCTCAAACCACAGAACGTGAACAGTGCAGCCAGACAGGACCCTTTCTCTCTGTCCATGAATTACCATTTAGAGCCTCTGGCTGCTACCTATTCAGACAAAGGGCCCCACACAAGTGATACGGTCAAGTACCAGAGGGGAGAGCGTGATGGCTATCCAAATGGACACAAATCTAAGACAGGTGGCCTTACAAGGTAGACAGAAGGAAGGATAACCCTGGGAAGATGGAGGTGACAGTCAGCAATGTAGCCACAATCCAAGAATGTCAGCTGCAGGAACTCCAAAATACAGAAGGTCCTCCCTTGGGGCCACCAGAGACTTCATGCCCCTCCCCTAGCCACTGTCAGGCCCTCAGCCTCCAGGGCTAGAAGAGAACACATTTGGCCCATGCCACGAGGCTGTAGTGATGAGTCAGGACAGCTCCAACACACACACACACACACACACACACACACACACACACAGACAGACACACACACACATACACACACACTCACAGACACACATACACACACACACACACACACACACACACATACACACACACACAGACACACACACACAGACACAGACACACACATACACACACACAGACAGACACACACACATACACACACACACACACTCACAGACACACACACACAGACACACACAGACAGACAGACACACACACACAGACACACACAGACAGACACACACACACAGACACACACATACACACACACACAGACACACACACACAGACACACACACACAGACACAGACACACACATACACACACACAGACAGACACACACACATACACACACACACACACTCACAGACACACACACAGACACACACAGACAGACAGACACACACACACACAGACACAGACACACACACACAGACAGACACACACACACAGACACACACACACACACAGACAGACACACACACATACACATACACAGACAGACACACACACATACACACACACACAGACACACACACACACCACACAGACAAAGACACACACATACACACACACAACGACACACACACAGACACACACACAGACACACACACACACATACACACACACACACACACACACACACACAGACACACACACACACAGACACACGCACAGACAGACACACACACACAGACACACACACACAGACACACACAGACACACACACATACACACACACACTCAGACAGACACACACATGCACACACACACACAGACAGACACAAAAACGCACACACTCACACAGACACATACACACACACTCACAGACACACAGACATAACCTAGACACACACATACAGACACACACACACAGACACACACAATACAGACACACACTCACACACACACAGACACACACACTCAGACAGACACACACAGACACACAGACATACACAGACACACACACACAGACAGACACAGACACACATACAGACACACAGACACACACAGACACACAGACATACACAGACACACACACACACAGACAGACACATGCACACACACAGACAGACACACACACACGCACACACACACACAGACACATACACACACACTCACAGACACACAGACATGACCTAGACACACACATACAGACACAGACACACACACACACAGACACACACACACACACACTCACACACACACAGACACACACACTCAGACAGACACACACAGACACACAGACATACACAGACACACACACACACAGACAGACAGACACAGACACACACAGACACACAGACATACACACACACACACACACACACACACACACAGCCTAGGTGACAAAAACACTGCCTCTGGCCCTTAGGGCTGGAAAATGGTGTTGATCACATAACTAGCTTTCAATATGAAGGACAGGGACACTTCCTACCTCACAGAACATGAGTTTGACACATAAATCTTAGGTCTTCCTGCTCTCACAAACCATGGGGGATTGGTGGGTCTGTTACCCAGGGTGAGGAGTCCTAGGGATTGGAGGGCCACCACAGGAGGCAGAAGGACAGAACAGCCTTAGACAGACTGCCACCCATAATGTTGGCTTTGGGAGAGTAAAAGGGGACAGAAGTCAGTAGGCCTTTGCGCCTCCGACACTGAGACGCCCCAGGGCAGACAGAGAGAGGCTGTGGACGAAAGTTACTTTTCAGTTGTGCAAGCAAAGAAGGCACAGACCAGTGAGGGCACACAGTGCAGCCAGTGACACGCAGGGCAGGATGCCACCATGGGCAGAGGCCCAGCTGTAGGGTCTCCTCCCGCCAGCACTGGCTCAGCTGCCCCCCAGCACCTCCCCAGGTAGATATCGTCTCTTTGCCCCCTGACAAATCTGTCTCTCACTGCTGGAAGAAACTTCTGGAGAGGACCCCTCCCTGCTCCATTAGAGCTGACTCCAGAATGCAAGGTGTCGGGATTCGGGACTGGATGGTCCACATCTGAGCACAGGCATGCGCCTCATCTCTGCATCTGACCATCTGGCGCATCCTCCGGGAGTGTAGCCGCTACAGTTTTGGCTGACTGTCCGGAATCTGGCAGCTGTGACAAACTTGGAGTCCTGGAGAGTCAATGGGAACTTACCTGCCATGAAGATGGGGGTGACAAACTTATGCTGGCGCATCTCATTCTACCAGGGAGCCCCTTTCAAACTTAGTGTCTGACATCCTTGGGGCAGGATCCTCTTGCTCAAGGGCAGAGAAGAGTTCACCAGAAGAGACGCCACTTGTCACTCCAAAATGAATGTTCTAGAGCATCTCCCACAATGGCCAAGCTCTCAATCCAGTTCACTATGACTGCTGACTGTGGACTGGGGTTTGAAGGTGGATAAGTGGGGGCAAATTCAGAGGAGGGGCAGAAGAGAGACAGTGGGGGCAGAGAAGGGGCAGGGGAGGGGCAGTGGGGGGCAGTGGGGGGCAGGGGAGGGGCAGTGGGAATGGGGGGAGGGGCAGCAGAGGGGCAGTGGGGGCAGAGGAGGGTCAGTGGGGGCAGGGGAGGGGCAGTAGGGGCAGCAGAGAGACAGTGGGGGCAGGGGAGGGGCAGTGGGGGCAGAGGAGGGGCAGTGGGGGCAGCAGAGAGACAGTGGGGGCAGGGGAGGGGCAGTGGGGGCAGGGGAGGGGCAGTGGGGGCAGAGGAGGGGCAGTGGGGGAGCAGAGAGACAGTGGGGGCAGGGGAGGGGCAGTGGGGGCAGGGGAGGGGCAGTGGGGGCAGGAGAGGGGCAGTGGGAACGGGGAGGGGCAGCAGAGGGGCAGTGGGAACGGGGGAGGGGCAGCAGAGGGGCAGCAGAGGGGCAGTAGTCTTCTGGATTATTTTCTGTCAAGGAAATTATTTTCTGTCTGTGCTGGCCGTACTGTACCTACTCTGCCCATTAGTCAGCACCACCATCTTCCCACAACTTACCCCACCTCTCCCACTTCAGTGGCCTCCTTGTCCTCTGACCCCAGAATTGCCAGTGTCACTTATGAAGCTGGGGCTTCGTGACAACTCTGCTGTCCTTACGAAGGCGTGTGCTCTGGCCTCACTTTCCTAACTGGATCTTCAAGCCCTTGGAAAGAGAACAAGAGGCTAGGCTTTCCTGCCCCCAACCCGCTCCTACCAGAGACAAAGCTTCTTCCTCAACTGAAAAGAGAGGACGGCTTGGTGCATGGATGATCAAGACGGTGAGTCTAAACTGGTCTTCTCACGCCAGGAACAATGGTGCTAGGAATGGCATTCCGTCTGATACCTAAGCTCAGTACTCAGGATGACCCCCGCAGGCATGTTACACGGAGTTCTTACCAACACAGCACACAGGAACATGTGCAATGCCAGGTGTGTTCTTCAGGGTCCACTTGTGAGACCCCGACTCCATTTACCCAGCACCCTCGCTCTCAGACAGGAAACTGGTTTCTAGGCAGGAGGATATCTGCTCTCTCACTATTTCACATACTCCCCTCTGCAGGCAGAAACAGCTGTCCAGGTCCCAGCAAGGGAAAGGCAGGGGAGAGTCAGTCACAGCAGCTCCCAGGTAGCCTGTGTTCAGGATGGGCAGTCGGTGGGGCCAGCCTCAGGGCGCCTCCCACTCCTCATAGGCTCTCAGAAGGAGACCAAGGCCCTGGGGGACAACAGGAGCTGAAGGTGCACTAAGAACGCAATAAACCAAGGCTGCAATAAACCAAGGCTGCAGCACGCGTAGGGGAAATGAAGGAAGGTGGGAGAGGAATGAGTCTCCCTCCCCTGGGAGTGAGCAGGGCTTCGCTCGGCAGACACAGACGCAGACGGAGGGATTGCTCCCCCAGACTTGGGGTCCAGGGGGTCACTGGCGGTCCTTCACCCTCATCTGTGACCATAAACAGTATGCACGGTGTCTTTCAGCCCCACAGCGCTTACATGCCGCGCGCGGGGCCTTGTTGACTCAGACGGTCCAGACAGGGGCTCTGGAAGCCGTGCTCTACAGCTGTGCATAGCTCTGTGCGCTTTTGTTCTTTAATGCCGTTATCCCAATTAAGCCACTCGAAACTTTTGAAGTTCATGAGCCATTTGCTTCAGACGTCGTTAAATTAAGGACGGATCCACTTCCCTGGTAGCAAACACCCAGCAACTTAATTAAAAGGGGCTCACTGTTTGAATTGCCACAGTGCCTCTCAATACAAAGAGTTGGCCTCTCACGGGTGTAACTGCTTCTAATTTCCTTCCGCTCCAACTCCAGTGCTTAGAGACTATTTCACTGTCACCAGACATTATCCCCCGTGATCAGCTGGTCCGTTCCCCTGCTCAGGCCAGCTGGCCACCAAGGTACAGAGAAAGCAACACAACCCTACCACCGGTGCTTACAGAAGGCACAGATAAAAGGCCAAACGGTAAGAAGCACAAAGCAACTTAGAGGTGACTCTTGGAAACACTCAGGAGTGCATTGCAATGCAAAAATGACAAGGCAGGACTCAAGTGACATCTAAGCTGCCACATCCTCAAGGGGCTGGAGTCACAAGAAGGGTAGAGAGACCTTCAGTGAAGATGGGGACTTCCAGGCCTGACTGCCCTCTCGGGAGGCTCACCTTTTGAGAAATCTGAATTTCACAGCTGGGGAAAGTGTCTAGTTCTCCTGGGCACTTTGGGAATTAAGGGACACACCCCACCACACAGGACCAGGAGCCTGCCATGAGCACTAGCCACAGTCAAACATCCATCTTCCAAGCATTCTGGAAGTGGACGTGTCTATTAGCTGGAATCTGTTGGCTTGAGCACCTCGGGGACTGCTTTATGAGTTTAAGATGAAAACTCATGCAAGGACTTTCTGTTTCCCCCGATTCAGAACATGACTGGTCAGAGAGCTGTGAGAGGCAGACATAGCCACCCTGCAGGGAGTCCCTCCTCCTTCAACCTCAGGCAAACTGCTGATCCACATGCCTTGTCCCTCTGCTGCACCTCTGTGCCCATGTACCAGGTGATTTTCCATCCCAAGCAGCTCTAGACTACAGACATCTACACCTCTCCAGGGAGCATCAAGGTCAGAGGCAAGGCCTTGGGACTTCATTAAAGAATCCCTCAAAGCTGGTAGCAGCCAATCAGAGCAAGGATATGAGATGATGTTATTGTTGTCATCTGCGTTCCTGTTCCCATCATCATCATCACTACTCTCACTATCACCATACAATAATCACCATGTGCAACATCAATACCATCACCATCATCACCATCACAACCACCACTATCTCCACCAACTCTACAACTAGCATCACCTTTACCATTACCATAGTTGTCACCATCAAGCTCATCACCACCAATCATCCCCATCATCATTACCATCAACTCCACCCCAAATCCATCACTGTCCTCAATTTTATCATCATTTCTATCACCATCACCACCATTATTATCCTGTCATCACCATCAACACCAACATCACCAAAGTGCCCAGAAGAATTAGATGACCCAACGTCACTACCATCAATGCTATCACTCTCATCACCACAATCATTACCATCATCACCACTATCATCACCACCATCAGCATCCTTACCATTATCATCTCATCATTACCATCACCAACATCACGACCCTCTTCAACATTATCACAGTCAACATCATCATCACCATCATCAGTCTGTTCACCAGACCAGAATGACCATCTCCAGCCTGACCGGTGTCAATGTCATCATCATCTCCCCATGGCCATCCATGACACCACTATCATCTCACCATCCTGTCCTAACCATCATCACCTTCACCACCACCCTAGGGATGCTATCATTGTCACCATTACCACCATCTCCATCTTCATTATCTCCCTCTTCGTCAACACACTTATGTTAACATCACCAAACACCCACTGAACAGCTATGGGGTGCCAGACCCTCAGCTCATGAAAGAAGCTGTAAACTGTAATGTTACAGCACAGCTAGGCAGCAGATAGCTCTCACATTTGCATGGAGGCATGGAGAGGATAAACATAGAGATCACTACTCTGAAACCCGGAGACACTGGTCATCTGGCTCCTGAGAGAGGAGCTCTCTGGAAATTCCAGCACCTACTCTTTGTACCCTAGGTCCTGAGTCATTCCAGAACTCCCAACCCCCGCCTCCCCCACACACACATATTACCAATAGGAAAGCCTGGACCTCCACTAGACACACAGGGAAAGGTAACCCAGCCTTTCTAAATTGTTCTACACAGAAGAAACAAAACCAAAATACTGAGTTCCCAAGCCAGATTCCAAAGATCATTCTATGGAGAATAGACCTGAGTTCACGGGGTCCCCGTTCCAGGTTTCAGAGTGTCCCCAGCAGGAACTGGGCAAGATAACCAGACTCTCCAGTCCCTGCTGAGCTATCCTGCCTCTGACATGGCCAAGCACATCCTCTAGCTACTCTAGCTGGGTATAAAAACAGCAGGCAGGCAGTCTGTACAAGCTAGACTCTACTGATCATGGAACTCGCACAGCAGGCATGCAGGGCAGGAAGTTTCCAGCTGAAAACAATGATGCTGTGAGAGGAGACCTTGCCCAATGACATAGAACAGAGGGCAGAATCACAGGCATCAAACAGGGAGCCCTCACCACCTGCTCCTTGCTGCCTGTAGGACTCCACAGCTAAGAGAGTCTTTATACCACCCCTACTGCCTCAGATTCTATATGCTATTATAAACTAGGGTTAGGAGACTCTATGACCTTTCCTCGGTTATCCAAGAAAACATCCCATCTTCAGTGCCAATGGCCAGCTCTCCACAGGGTCTAAGGTGAATCACCTCTGCCAAGAGCATGACTTTGGGGGGTCTGGCTATGGGTGTCCTCTCTTGCCACCTCATCTCTCTCTCTCTGAGCCACCACTCTCCAGCCCCCAAGCAAGCCAGCTCAGAGGCTCCCCTCTTCTGCAGGCTGGCTTCATCACCAGAATTTACATTTCTCTGCATTCAAAGCAAACACACATATTTTCCCTCTTCTAAATCTGTTTTGCTAAACAAATTAATCTAGCAGCAGATTATATTATGAAGAACCATAAATCTTTTCGGAGATAAGCATCTGTCGGGTTGGATTAGCAACAGCCGATGTACCATGAGTTAATTTGCTAAGCCTCACAGTGCTGTCCCAGGCATTTAGCGTTTGTAATAGTAGATGTAATTTGGGACAAATGGGAACTTGCTTCCTCGCCCGTGTCTATACAGTAAGTGACGTATTCAGGGGAGGTGACAGTCAGAGAGAGGAGCGCCAAATTCCGTTATGGTTATGGCTGATGAGTCTGTAGAAGTTAAAACAGATGCTATGGGAATTGCTTGCAGGCGTCTGGCCCTGAGATGAACAGCCATGTGCCCCTTCCTTGACGCCTCTGTCCCCACTTCAACACTTTGAATTACCCGGGGAGACTGCGGGAGAGTCTCCTACCAGCCCTTCCGGGAGCTGTCAGGCTTAGTTTTGCCCTTGGCCACAGCATGGTTTAAGACTGGCTGTTTTCACAGGTGAGATCCATGAGGACCGACGTGCTGCAGGGTAAAACCAGTGGGTCCTGCCGTTCAGTGCAGGAAGGGAGGAAGGATGTTGGTGACTGAAGGGCAAAGGCTGCTTACCTAATGAGCCGATGTCTGCCTGCCCAAGGTCAGAGGAGGAACAGCCAGGATCAAACCAGGTACAGAGAGGCTGTACCAACTGCCCAAGAGTGACCCTCAGCAGCTGCCTCTCCTCCTTCCATCAGCCCGAGGCTTGAGCCTTGAGGAAACCACTCCTCACCTCCAGCCATTCTTACTGACGCCCAGGGAGCTTCTCCTAACTCCAGAGTAACAGCAAGAGCTGCTATTTGTGGGGGGTGTTACCCACATACCTTTGCAAACTTCTAAGACACCTGTGGGTCATGCTGGGGGTTGTGGGAGGGGACTAGCTGCCAGCTCTCTCTCCCATGGCTGCAGGAGACAAATCCTGGCCTGGGGCACGGCCAGAGCTACTCCTGTTACAGACGTTAGAGAATGAGGCACGGAAGAAGACGAACAGAGCCCCACAGAAGGAGATACCTCAAAGCCAAGGAGCTGCGACTGTCCACAAGGCGTGAGAAGAAGATGCAGGGCCAGGGAGCCAAAGCCTTGCATCCCCCTGCTGCTCCCTGAGGGAAGAGATGAACCCTTCTGCAGAGCTTCCTTCAGTCAGCATTGCAGGGAGTTCTTTCCCTTATCTGGCCTTAGTCTTTCCAGCTATTCAAGGCCAAATTCTGGTCTAGCAGTGAACCAGCCCCAAAGGGCCAACACCCTGAAGGTTTTGAAGACCACACGGTCCCTTAACATTGAATATGATGCACCCCAGAGACTGTAGCCTGGGTACACGCACATAGGTGAGCGCTGAAGTTACTGTGCCCCACATGGCAGCCAATCTCTCCTTGGCGTCCACGCTCAGCTCTTCTCCCTCCTTCATTGTTTAACTACACTCCCGTGAACATCTCCCGCACACCCCTGTTCCAAAGCCCCCTGCATTCTGCGTCTCCCCAAACCAGAGCAGAAACACAAAGAGGTCTCCTACCTGAGGTCTCCCCCAGGATCCTTGGGGGCTGGATGTCTTTCCCACTGTTGCTGGGACTGGTGGAAGGCTCTGTTGTGCTAACCCCAACAGGGGTCCTTTTCCAGGGATCTACGGACTCGGTGACCCCCTTAGTCTGCAGTGTCATGGCTGTGGCCGTGCTGGCCGTGGTGGTGGTGGTGGTGGCCACAGTTGTCTTCCGTGTTTGCAAGATGGAGACCGTAGTGGGGCCGAATCCACCAGGGAAAGTATTGGATTCTAGGGCTTCCTCATCCCCGGTAGGTCCCCAGGCTATGAACTCTGTCTCTGTCGTGGGCCTGCCGCCCCGAAAGTTGAAATCGTTGAACTCCGTGTCGTGTGTGTGCCTCCTACCCCGCCTTAAGAGGCTCTGATGCTCTGCAGCGCCAGCAGCCACCACGGAGGATGAGGCCGATGCAGAGGTGAGGGAAGGGCTGGATCCCGTGGCAGCTGGGGGCTTGGTGAGTCCCCCTTTGGGTCCGAGGGTGGCCACCTGGTCCCTGGGCCTGTGGGCCCTCCGAGCACGGGGAGTCTGCATCTGTATGGGCCCGTGGGCACGTTCGGCCCGGGCAGCACGGGGACTCCAGGCTGGCGTTGGTAGCCTTGTTGGGGGTCCACTCCGCAGACTCCACAGCCGCTGGGGCCTCTGTGGACGCGATAGGAGCCGGAACTCAGGTCCTGGGCCTAACGAGTCACAGGACGGGAAGTCAACCGCAAGCTGTAGCATGGCTATCAGTATCCAGGCATGGCTTCCGAGAGAGCGGCCGGGCCAGCGGATAGACATGGAGCTGAGGAGAGAGAGCAGAGTGGTCAGTGGACGGACAGCAGGGCAGCGAGAGGGCCACCTCTGTTCCCACTGGATGGGGACAGCCTTTGGTCCTAAAGAGTTTGTCTGAACCTGCAAAGGGCCCCAGAAGCCTCTGGGCCAGCTCAGGTGTTCCGTGTTTCTTTACTCTCCGCTATGCGTGGGAGACAGCTGATTGCAGCCCAGGCACTTCCTCGATGATAACCTAAGAGCCCCCCTTTATGGCAAGGAACCCAGTCGCCAAAGCCCCCCTTCCCGCAAAACGCCCTTGAAGGCTTGGCCCACCATGAAGCTGAGACTTCAAGAACACAGAAGCTACACACGGTGATGAGAACATCTGGGGCCTCTCTACATTAGAACCCACTCAAACCCAGGTGGCCAGCTGACTCCTGAGGCCTGGGAATGAATGGAAGAGGCCTTAGGCTCTGGGAGACTGTGCGAGGCAGAAGGGAGGAGCCTCTCCCTAGAGTGCAGGGTCTCCCCCACCCCTACCACACCACGACCCTCTAGCCCTCCGAGTTGAACATACTCCTGCTTGCTCTCCACCTGGACACAACCAAGCAAATCTCCGTGTGCCTGGCCTCCCCTGGGTGTCTGGCTGGGAACTGAGTGCAGCTCGGGAAAGCTGGAGGATTCAGTACTAGGCGCTCGCCCTGTTGACACTTCCACTCTCCCTGTTTATCTCCAGTGGAGATGCCCTTTGGAAACCGTCTCATCTTCAGCTGGGGCTGGATAGGGGAAGACCAGACTCAGCACAGCCAATCAGGAGATGAGAGTGATGTTCGCTGTGCTGGGAGGAGGTGGGAAGAATGACAAGATAACAGCTTGTCCGGGACCTTTGGGACAGTCCCCACGGGGAGTCCGTCGTGGGGGGGGGGCTCCACTAGCCAAGCACAAGTCCCCTCATGGACACAGAAACATCACACAAAAATCCAGAACAGCGTGCAGACCCACACAGCCAGGCGTGAAGGGTGCAGCCCACGCTCCTTCCTCCTCCAGCGTAGGTAACTGAGGACCGATTATAGATGCCACTCAATGTCAGCCCTTGTCATCAACCAGCTTCACATCCGAAAGTTAGAAGGAATCTGAAACTTCCCCAGAGGCTGCTGGAGAGACTGGGTGCAAGGCATCAGGAACACTGAGCCGCCAATCCCCACAGCTGTGCTTGCCGGGCCCGCCCGGAAACACACACACACACACACAGGGTTGTTTTTCTTTATAAGGTGTCACATGTGTGTTTTCAAAAGGCGAGTGCATGTGTCAGGGTGTGCCAGGTACATGCTTTGTGAAGCCCACGTGGATGTGTGTACTGGGAGGGGGTGGATGCGTGTGCATGAGTGACGGATGCCACTGCCTGTGCACCAGAGTCTGAGGGAGTCGATCCGTACGTGCGTTTGCCGGCTTGAGACTGAGCACGTGTGGGCGTGCTGATGTGTCTACAAGCGTTCCCCTGGGTGTGAGAGGCAGTGTGCAAGAAGCCACCACTACGTGCACGTGTGTAAGTGCTTGTGCGTGAATCCATGTGCCCTGGTGAGTGTACCTCTATCTGCACCTCCCTATGGGTCTAGCCCACGTGGGTTTCAGTGTGAGCGTGCAAGCATGTCCTTGTTTGCCCTTCAGTGTATGCAACTGTGTTTACTCAAGGATGTGCATGTTCTTTCTCAGCCTGAGCTGAGCCCACTGATGCTTGGGGAGGAGCCGGTCCCCGAGAAAGAAACTTCAGTTCATTGGGACTAATTAGCAAAAAGGAACGGTCCCCTAACAAAAGGCCTGGCTTTTTAATCAGAATGAAAGCACGCTGCTGCAGGAAAGGGGAGAGAGCTCATTAGGCTGATGCCTCTGGGCAGCTTCTACCTTTGTGTTGTTACTCTGCACGAGACGCCAAGTTCCAGGAGGAACAGGGTTGTCATCGCTGTGAGGAGAAATCTAGGCCAGGGTGAAACTCCCCTGCATACTTGGAAGGGCCTCTCCTCAGAACTGCTGGTGACCCTGAAGGGCTGGAACGGTGAGAACCCTGGGTAAAGACCTGCACACTTGGATAGGTGTCTGCCTGCCTCTGAGTGAGATGCTCTGAGTAGGTGTGAGGCCTCACTGGGCCCTGTCCCGCCATCTAGGCTTTACCAAGCCTTGCCAGGTTTTCATGGTGCCACCAACCAAACCCCACCAGGCTCTACCAGTCTTGAGCAAACTCGACCTGGCCCCCCTCCAGGCTCCACTAGACCCCATCGGATGCCACCGGTTTCCTCCAGACTTCACTAGGGCCCCTGGGCCCCTCCAGGACTCATTAGGCCCTACCAGATTCTACCGGAACACTCCATTACCTTCCAGGTTTCAACAGATCCCACCAAGTCTAACAAACCCCTCTGGGCCCCATTCAGCCTAACCAGACTCCACCAGATCCCAGCCAGCCCCATTGGACCCCAGAAGGCTGCACCACGTCCTTCCAAGCCTGTTCTGTCTGCATTAGCACCAGAGCCCTCATCCCAGCTGCCCTAGAGACCCGTCCAGCCCCGCAGCAGTCCCGGCCAGACTTCTGCCAGGTCCTATGCTAGGTCCTTCAGCTCCCCTAGGCCAAATGCTGGTCTCAGCAGTCTCTACCACACCCCCAACAGAACTCCGTAGGTCCCTTCAAATTCCGCCAGACGCCATCAGGCCCCATCAAGCCACTCTAGCTGTCTCCTAGCCTCACGTGCAGGCTAACTGGGGAGTACAAAAGCAGAGCTGCCTGCCATCAGCACACGGAGAAATATCGCCCCAGGAAATTAAAACCACAGTACCTAAGCCTGGGCCTGCCTCCCCAGCACAACTTCACACACAGGATATTTCTGTGATTTTTCACCAATCATGGGCTGTAATTGGTTACCATAGAAACCTTCTCATTTCCAAGACACCCAGCTGTTATGCAGAAATCCCAAGTGCACACAGCAGTGGGGTTGGGGAGGCGGATGCCCTGCTCCTCCTCAGCCTAGCCCAGCAGATCCCTTTAAAGGGGATGCCTTTGTTCAGAAGGGAAATGGAGGGTAGAGTGGTGGAGGTGACTGTCAGCTGGGACAATGGCTCGCCAACAGGGGACAGTAGAGCGCTGGGCCCTGCACGAGGCCTGATCTCATGGCAGTAGGTCTGGTCTGCAGGGGACAGGCCTGGACTGGTCTTCAAGGACACCTGTGAACCCACAAGAACCTCCCCCTTCTCATGCCTCCTGCAGAACCCTGGGTTTACACGTCCTCAGACACGCTCAGACACAAAGTGAAGCTGTTGTTGGAGGGATCCACCTCAGGAAGGTACCGAGGCATTGCCGGCTGTCTGCCATCCACCCAGATGACAGGAGGCTTCGCAACACGGTGGCCTACCCTACCATTAACTGTCAGGGCCAATGGGCTGCATGTTTACCCAGGAGGCCAGGTAGAGATGGCACCATTTCCCTGAAACTCCGGCATATTCGACTGGCCCCCTTCAGAATCTGTTGCTCACTTCACCCCTCAGTGTCACGGGTGGCAATAAAGATGGAACGCAGCAGCAGCAGAACCCGGCCACACACGGTGGGGATGTGAACTGGCCGGCCTGATGTAGAAATTACAGCACCACCGCTGTGACCATTACAGCCCTTAAAGTACATATGTGTACACACGTGTCCGCTGCAGCTCCTCTCAGTGGCTCAGAATGCAAACACCCCAAGATTCCCCCAACAGACAGGCACATGGGACACATCCAGACACAGAGTAGCTTTGACCCCCAAGAGGCAGGAAGCACCATAAGCAAGCTAAGGCAACGAAACCTGGCATAGGGCCACACGTAGACGGGAGACTCGGGGATTGATCGCTAAGTCTGTTATAGACAGAAGATCCCAGGCACTGCAGGGAGACTGAGGGCCACCAAGACACAGGGGACGGACTGTTCGTTTGGGAGTGATCGCCTCCTGGAGGGTTCTTTAGGGGGTAACAGAATGTCCTGGAACTCATTGCAGTGACAGCTACACACCCTATGAATGCCCAGGAAAACACTGACCCTTACACTCAAAAGCTGTGAATTTAATGACATGTAGATTACATCTCAATAACAATAAAAGGGGACCAGGACCCAGAAAGGAGTGTGTGTAAGTGTACTAGGGACTGATATGCGTGGTCTCTGTGTCCTCCTCATCCTGGGCCCTGGCTGCAAACAAGAAGGCCCGAGCCAGCCTTCTGGGTCACAGGCAAGGCGTGTGAATGCTGTGAGGACTCGGTCTGTCTCCAGTGGCTCTGTGGGGCCCCTAGGATTTAAGGTCCCTCCTCGCCTCATGACAGTCACCTCTTGTCCATCCAAGGTCACCGTGCAGAGGAAAAATGGAGCCCGCAAGCCATGCACACCCGTTTGCCTCCATCTGCTTTTATTTTCTAGTTTGCGGTTCCTTGCTTCCCTTCCTTTTAAATTCTTATTGAAATCACTTTTCCCCAAGAATGGTTTAATAAGATTCGGTGGATTGAGGTTCAGTGCACTCCCTTCTGTATAGTTTCTCCATGGAAGAAAATCATTGTCAATTAAAGGAGACAAAGACATCTCTTCACCCACAGTCATACCCTCCCGGGGCCCAGCTGTGGCAGCGTGTGCTCCTGGAAATGGCAGTTTCTCTCGATGGGGTACACAGATGGGGAGCTGGAAGGATGAGATCCTGCTATGTTACTCCAGCTCTCCATCATGACGTTTGCTGAAGAAGTTAGCCGGAGTCTTCTGTGAGGCCCAGCTCGCGGGTGGAGGCTGAGATCTCCTTCCCTTCAAACAAGACCTGACCTTGCATGATCTGCAATGTGTCGGCAAGGCTGGGAGTGACCTCAAGGAGAGGCAGTCACAGTGGTCTGGTCAGCTTGTGCAAGCCTGTCCCCGCTCGTGCTTGATTGGAAGGCCCCTTCACCAGGGGCTCGCCTGGGGTGGGGACACAGAGCCATGATTGCTACCCAGACACCTCCTGGCTGCTCCCGCCTCTGTGAGCTTGGAAAGAACACTGCTCACCTCAGAATACTTGAGACCTACACAGATGTTACAGTGTGTTCTGGGAACGCTCCTCCCAGCTTCCCCTGATAAGACACGGCGGGCACATCACAGGTTCCCCTTGCCACAACCTCACGGCGGCAGCTGGACCCGTGCTGAATCCCAGTGGGCGGCTGGACCCTTGCTGAATCCCAGTCTTGCTACATTGGGCTTAGGAACAGCCTAGGACACCAGCTAGCATTGCGAGCGGCCTCTGACTTCCTGGGGCTACTTTTAACTGAGACAGCGCCTCTGGATTTTGATGAGCTTGATCTGTGGGTCAGTGGGGGTGTTGTGGACATCCCTCAGTTAGGCTCTGATAGTTTGGGGACACCGGGATTGTGGATTTGGAAAGGAGGACCACGGAGGCAAAGCATGTCTTATTGCAGGAGAACATCTGAGCAAGAGTGAGGATAGCCTCTGAGGGGGGTTTATGCCTTGGCATCGCAACCTACACCTACGAACACACACAATTCACGTAAGTGCTCTGTGCCTCAGTTTCCCTACCTACAGAGGGGGCAGACCCAGGGAGTCTGTGAAAGTCATGCAGGGGCACTGTGGCAGTCCCTGCTGGCCAGGCTCTTCATAGGTACCCTGGAGTCCTCTGATATCTTGACTGCTATCCTGGAGCCACCCAAGCCCCTGCTCCTTCCTGGGACTCTGGGGCCGGGGGGGATGTGACTCCACAGCCTTCACAGGTGCTTGAAGGAAACTGCAGGGTAGCAACACGACGGCGTTCTGGTTGCCTGGGCAACATGCCCGCACGCATTCTGGAGGAGTGAAGCGGTGACAAGCTGTGGGTGGGCAGGACAGTGGGTGGCAATGTTCTCAGCCCCAGCATCGGGTGTCTCCTTCTGTGTCTACGGCTGATCCCTGGCTGCCGTGTCCCCCTCACAGAAAGCCCGTAGAGGGACATATATGTGGCCTGCTACTTTCTGAGGTGCCTGTAGTTCTACTGCATACCTAGGCTCAGCTGCTGTCACACATCCCTGTCACAGCTGCACTCTTGCTGAGTAGCAGACTGTTTATCTGCCAACCACCCTGTCACATGCCTTGAGCCTTCCTCTGTAGATGGGGCAGAGGTCTAAGTCAGGTCCCCAGGACGGGCTGACTCACATGCAGGGTTAAGCCCAGTGCCCTCTCCATCTCCCTGTAGGCATGTAACAGACCTGACACAGCCAGACACAGACGTGTTGGATCAGGCCTGCAGTCCAGCAATCATATCTCCGGAAATCTCAGAGGACCAGGGGTCAGAGACCATTCTGCATGCTACCATGGCAGAGTTACAGACCCTAAAAAGCTCTCTTGAACATGTCCGTGGGGTTGGCCATCAGGAAGCTCCCACACTCACCCAAGGACCTCACTTTAATCTCATTTAAAATCTATTCTAAATTAAAAATCCAGCGCGAGAGCAGGGAGCAGCATCAGGAGACAGCAGCAGAGCCAGGTAGTGGGGCAGATCCTCCAGTGGAATATGGGTACAGGCAGACGCACAGGCAAACCGCAGAACGGTTCTGAGAACAGCCGGCCATCTCTCAGGCAGGGCCATCTTACTGGGAAGATTCTTAGGGAAGGTTCTGGGCCATCATGCAAAACACGAGAGCCACAGCACCATGTGTATCTAACGACAGCAAGCCAAACAGCAGAGGGCTGTGTGCGGAGAGAAAAGACGGTGGGATCCTAAAATAGCTGGCACAGAGACTGAGCAGTAGCGGCGTGCCAGGCGCAGAGCTCCCAGTCTCCTCTCACCGTTCATCTCAGGCTCTGGTAACCGAGAAGAGGAAGTGTCGTCGTTACTCTCATCTTGCAGGAGGAAAAAAAATGGCAAAAAATAGTAGCAGGGCCGCTCTACAGGGATGTACCTTAAAATACAAAGTAAACGAAGTAGTGCGTAGAGAAGAACTAATCAGTCCGTCCAGAGGGCCCTGGGCCTCATGGAGACCCATGGTCCCTGCTGGACTGGAAACTACAAAATCCTCCCAGTGAGCTGTCCATGCCTGAAGCCACTGCCCCTGGGGACAGCATGGTAGCTCATTATTAACAAAAACCAACTTGTCACTAGTGTCTAAAGCACCCATTGGCCTCCTCATACCATCTCAGGAATTTTCTAATTTGGTTTGGTTACAAGTGTTACATTGTTACATGCAAAGGCCACCAAGGCAGCCAGAAACTTGTTAAACCGTCAAAGAAAGAGGAGGAGCACACAGACAATTGAGCTCGGTCCCTAAACTTCCAGAACCTACAGAGATAGGAAGAGTGTACTGATGGGCAGAGAACCACGGACCCCGAGGACAAATGGATGTGGGTAACAAAGAGAGGTCAGGTAGCTGTGAACTGACAGCTGTGCCACAGTCAAAGGCCGGGGGGAAGTCCACCATGCTCTCTCCTGCCAGAGCTCTGCACCAGCTGGAAACGGGAAGATCCTGGAGTCTCACCATAGCACGCCATGGGCCCAGAGCAGCTGTGCTCAACCCTGGAAGACAGAGTCAAGGCAGTGGTGGCAAGGGATGACCAAGTGAGGGACGGGGCAGCCAGGCACCCCACAGCCTTCTCCTCGTCTGTAGACCACACCTACCCACACTAGCACCATAGAACTCTGTGCCAACCATAAGAAGATGCTGAGCAAATAGCCTCTCCTCTGAGGTCACTGCAAAAATAATTTCATGTAGCGACATGGTAGAGGCAGTACAGGAAGTTCAGAGGTAGGGGGAGGGGTGCGGAGTCAGGAGAGACAGAGAAGAGACAGGGGGACAGTGCAGAGGCAGGAGAGACAGGGGAGACATGGGGGCATAATGCAGAGATGGGAGAGACAGGGGAGAGAGTGCACAGACAGGGGAGACAGTGCAGAGTCAGGAGAGACAGGGGAGAGAGTACAGAGACAGGGAAGACACTGCAGAGATGGGAGAGACAGGGGAGAGAGTGCAGAGACAGGGGAGACACTGCAGAGTCAGGAGAGACAGGGGAGAGAGTACAGAGACAGGGGAGACACTGCAGAGATGGGAGAGACAGGGGAGAGAGTACAGAGACAGGGAAGACACTGCAGAGTCAGGAGAGACAGGGGAGAGAGTGCAGAGACAGGGGAGACACTGCAGAGATGGGAGAGACAGGGGAGAGAGTGCAGAGACAGGGGAGACACCACAGAGACACCATCAGGGGCAGTGCAGAGGTCTAGGCAGCCAGCACAACCCCACAGTGGAATGGACTGTGGAGAGTGCCCAGAGCAGGCCTGTGGCTCAGACAATGGTTTCCCGGGTGCAGAGACACTGATGGAGACCTCACTTCTTCCACAAACATGGAATGAGGACAGCAAGTGCCAGAAGAGTCTTCTCATATGAGGAGAACCCACTGGAGACTTCTGTCCCCTGATTCTAGAGTCCCGGGGCTCCTGCACCCTTGTGCACGACTCTCTTCTTGAGTTCATTGCGACCCAACACAGCCACCTCTTTAGACACAGAACATGGAAGCACATGTACATGCAGACCTGGAGTCACAGGGCCAGACACAGGCCGGCGGAACATACAAGATACAGACTCACATGCACACACATGCTCTCAGCACACACGTGCGTGCACAGGCATACCATCCACACACAGGAAATGTGTGCAAACACAGGTTCATACACATGCACACAGACACACACACGGTGCTCACATACACACAGCACCACCAATTCATGTGTGCATTGTCCTTTCTCATCATTCCCTTATCTCCTGGAGCCTCAGCCCTGACAGCACCCCTCTGGGTCACCTCCCTGCCGCACACTGTCTGCAGAGGTCTCTCTGAGGAGCATCCAGAGTCCAGTAGGAATGCACCATGCCATCAAGCTGCTCTGACGGAAGTCGGCTGGCATGGAGACAAGATGTAGTCATTGGGTAATTACTCCTCCAAAGAGCACAGTGGAGCTGAGCCAGCTGTGCAGCCCAATAGCAGTTCCCCTGGGATTGGAACTGCCAGGTTCCTAGTGACGCTGTCTTGTGTTCCTGGGATGTAGGTGTCACAGGACTGTTTCTGCAAGCCTGGAAACCCAACGGCATTTCCTGGAAGGCTCAGGCTTCTGGGCTGAGATGGGAAGCAGGGGAAACACTAGGTCTGTTTGACCAGAGGCCAGAGTGGATGGACCTGGAGGTCCCCTCTGACCTCCACCAACACACCTGAAGTTTCTGGCACCAACAGGGGCAAGCTTCCAGCGCTTGCTGGTGCCTCTCTGGCCACCTCTAGCCTCTTCTGTTGTGACTTTTTCTAGGAAGGGTATGACATCATGATCTGGGATTCTTTGTCTTTTGAGCAGGTAAGATAGCGCATCTTGCCTGTACTGCAGATGAAGGGGAGACCATTCTCCAAAGAAGCCTCTATCAGACTGGATTGTACAGCTAAGGCCACAGAGGTCATGATCATGAGTGACCCATGTCATGCCCATCTCTGCACATCACCACAACCCTAGGTCTAATACACTGTTACACACACCACAAGGCTTCTGGCTCTAAAGCCACCTTTAGACAGGGGAGGTGACTAAGGTCTCCTTCAGAACACACTGGTCCAACTATTTCCAAGGAGGACGGGGATGGTCAAGTGGTCCCTGTTGACGCCGCATGCTTTCTAGGTATGAAGTCAAGAACAGGGTCAAATTCCTCAGTAGAGAGCCTGAAGAAAACATCCTGATACCTAAGCCCAAAGACTGGGTGTCATCTTCATCATTATGGCACAAGCCACATTTTCCCCTTAAGGACCCTTGCTGGAGCCCTCCGTCTCTTCCAGAACGTCCTGTTCTTTTTCTCACTCGTTGCTCTGTGATGTAGAGAGGGGGAACCTCTGCTCCTGCTCCAAGTCATGGCTGCCTTGACTTCTGCCTTCTCGCCAGGGAATTTCTCCTGGGCCATCCAGCCCCCCTCAGACTATCCTGTCACGGGCAAACTGTTTTCCTCCCAAGCTGGCAAGTGAAATCCTGACCCAGACAAACCAGCATATGCCTATGTTTTAAGACAAGCTCTAAATAGGCGAAGGATGTCCACAAGGCAGCTCCTCCCCCTCAGCTCAGTGGCACGGGTGTCTCTCTAAGGACGGGTTAGATACACATGGGAGGACAGAGGGAAGACACCACCCACATGCCCAAGAGAGAGGCTGCCACGAGGAGGAGGAGTCCTGAGATATCTGGACGCTGTAGACACTAGCGTGACCTCAGGCACTGGGCCTTTGTTCACAAGATAGGCTCATGCCGGGAGCTGTGGAATTCTCAGCTTAAAAAGGAAGGATGAGCAAGTGAAGGGTGCTCCCTACATGACTTAGCCTGGCCCCCAGAAACAACGCCCTCCCCGCACGAATCAGTCTTCTGGAGCCCAGAGTGTTCTGGACAGCTTCTCCGGAGAGAAAGGGCCACCTGTGGCCAACTTGGGTCCTGGTGCCTCTGAGCAAGGCACAGGCCACCCCACTGCTGACTAGGAGGTCCTTCCTGCCCATGGCCCCTTCTTACGCATGCGCGCCCTTGTATCCAGGACTGCCGGTAAGTGACCTGGTCTGTAGCCATCTCCTGAGCACGTGGCCTTGTCATCCTTCACAGTATCGGACAGTGTGGGGGCCTCTGGGGAGCAAAGGCGGAGGCAGCTGCACAGAACAGTAAGGCACAAGGTTCCGGAATCTTGATTCTTGTTTAATATTAATTATGATTTAATAGGGATGCTAATCATGCGTATTCATTTTTAGTTGATACAATTACTCAGCAGTCGCTTGAGAAGCACCTGTCATGGTGAGGGAGGTTCTAGAGCTGAGTAATCCTTGCCCTCTTCTCTCCTACCTACCACATGGCTGGCAGTGGACCGTGGTGTGTGGGGGGGTGGATGGACAGCGGAAGAATGGATGGGCAGGTGGGTGGGTGTATGGAGGAATAGATGGATAGATAATTGGGTGGGTGGGTGTATGGATGGATGAGTAGGTGAATGTATGGGTGGATGGGTGGGTAAATTAAAGCATGACTGGAGGAATAGATGTGCCGGTGGTTGAGCAGATGGGTAGGTAAATTGGTATGTGAATGGAAAGATGGAGACATGCATGGAGGAGTGGGTGGGTAGGCGTAAGGACTGATGTATGGATGGATAGATAGATGAATGGATGGGTGGATAATCAGTGGATGGATAATGGATGGATGGATGGATGGATGGATGGATGGATGGATGGATGGATGATGGGCGAACAGCTGGGTAGATCAGGGGCTTATGGTTCCCCTAACCAAAAGGGTGTGGCAGCTTCAAAAGGAAGCCAGTCAGCACCCTGGATTACACTCAGATTCGTGGGCAAGCCTGAAAGGCTGTTGGTGGAGGCGAGGAATCTCAACCACCAAGCGGGAGTACACTAGAACACAAGGTGGGCTGAGGTTCGACCTGTGGGGTCCACTTGGGATGGGAGGCTGCCCAGGGAGTCAGAGGTAGGGAACCGTCGCACTCAGTTTTGCGCAGTTGGCGGCTGTTAGCTTGTAGTGCCAAGGGCAGGGACTGGAGGGACATCTCCTAAGAGCTGCCAGTTGTCTCCTGGATTCTTGTCTAACGCCTCAGGCTCATAGTCGAGACGAACCCGCAGGCCTAGCACTGCAGGATGTCCTCCGAACCCTCAGACCCAGACCAGGACAAGTGTGCGTGATTTCCTGGACCCCTGTGTGCTCAGCACTCTGGGCAGTGTATAACAGAGGACGGAGAGGCAGGGGCCTCATCTCCTGTAAGCGCTGGCCCTGCTTCTTTATGCACAGCATCCCAAGACCCTGCTCTGGATCTTGTTGGCCTCGTCCCAGGCTAGGGAAGAGACTGCTCTGGAGTGAATGGACACTGTGCAATTCCAAGTGGAATCCTCTGCCTGGAACCCTGATGGGGAACTGTGGGTGCCTTGCTCCTGGCATCAGCTCAGTCTTCTTTATAAATAGGAGTTGCAGCATCGTCAAACTCAGTCCTGATGCTGGGGTAGGAACCCACCCCCTTCTTCGCAGGCCTCAGGACTGTGTCCTGGGCTTCAAGTTGCTACTGTGTGATCTGATCGTGACCTCTTGTTATCCACAGGATGCCTTTAGATGCTTCTGGGGCCAGGTACAAGCTTGAAGCATACTGAACAGACAAAGTTGGGACTTCTCCATGAGATAGAAGCCAGCTCTAGCCAACAGCTCAGGGAACAGAGGCTACGCCATGGTCCTGACTCCTTGGGTGAAAAATTGTGCCAGCATAAGCAAACAGTCCCCTACGTGCAGTTTCTATGTGCAGGCACCTTTCCATAGCATATGGTCTGGGTATCACGAACATTGAGGTCCTAGGAAGGTCCTACTGTGTGTCCATGAGGCTCACATCTACTTAAACTGGGGGTCCACGTCTGGCAAATGGACCTGTCATCAAGGATGGGTCAGATGAAAGAATGTCCCCCAGGCCCAGGACTTGAGGGCTTAGCAATCACATGAAAATTGCGACTTTCTAGGTTAAGGTGGGAGCTTAATGCTAACCAGTAGAGAAGCAGTTAGGCTCTAGTGACATGACCCTCTCCCAGGCTTCAGTTCCCTCTTCCAGACCATGTCCTCTGTTTATGGTTCTACTGCAGACTAAGGTGTCCCCACAAACCTACGTTGAGAAACCCTGCTTCTGGGAGGTGCCGAGGACTAAAGGGTGTGAAAGCAGGGCCTGAATGGCTTCTGTGACTTACTTACAATAGAACAGACACATGTCTCTCGTGCTAAGGTCGTGGTCATGCCAGATACGATGGCCCCTGGGAACAAGGCCAGTCCTCTGCCCTCGTCCCCAGACTGAGGAAACTAAGGCTCGCATGCAGTGACAGGTGCACATCTCTCCACGTGCAGACTGAGACCTAGCCTAGCATTAAATCTTGTCTCTGAGGCACCCTCCACTGGTATCCGCACGCATTCCAGGGTGCAGGCAGTAAAGGGTCCCAGCGCACGTGCTTTTCCTGACCTGAGCAGAGCCCTGCTCTCCAGCACAGCCTTCTCTCCAATTCCCTGGTTCTTTCAAGCCAGCCTGTTGTCCACCCATGGGAGGGACCACACAAGGCTCTCCTCCCCTGGATATTAAATCACAAAATAGGTATTCTAGTTGCAACAAACCACGCATTCAGTGGTTAATCGGGCAATCCCTTGGCAAGGGAAAAACAATTTAACTACTTTTGCCATCTGACTTCCCACCAGCATGGCCTCTGATTTACTGGTAATTGTCTCTGAAACCCTTTTCAGCGTAGGGAATTCTCTGTGTTTCTATATCTTTGCTGTCAGAGATGGGTCTGGATGCTCATTCCCTCCACGAGGTCTTGGGGACATTCCCCGGTCACACCCGAGGGTTGGGGCTGGGGTGGCAGACCCCCAGCCTAAGCCCTTATTCGGACTGTGTGTAATGCCTGGGCACTCTCACGCAACGGCCAGGCTGGGCTGGGCACAATAGCCGACTCTGAGTTTCTGTTTCCCCTCGCACACGCCCAGGGATTTCCCATGAGCCCCAAGAGTTGAGATGATCTAAGAAAATAAAACATGAAGAGAAACAGCAAATGGACGGCCTTTTCTCCCCAGAGGTAACCATTTGTTTGTGTGCAGGGAACCGTTTTCCCTAAGCGACGGGGGATGGTGGTGCTTGTGCTTCTCCCAGGTGTCATTTCATTCGACGTCCTCAACTCCGCTCCACCCCCATCCGTCGTCACCTGCGCATCGTGCCAATCTTCCTCTCTTTCCTCCTTTGCCCTCGGCCTGCCTTCGGTCAGCACGTAGGGATTAGACATTCTCTCTGTGTGGTCCTGGTCCAGGCTCTGCGCATGAGACAAGATACAAACCTTCCCAAAGGGTAAGGGGTGGGCCTGTAAGGATCCCAAGAGCTGGGAATGCAGTCTGTGAGGCCCTGAGCAGACCACCTGTCACCAGATGGTGAAGGTGGCATTCATGGGGATGCTGGAAGCGAAAGAGTCAGCCTCAGACAGGCAGTGGCCGGGATACTGGAGTCCATCGGGATCATGACTCTACATCCATAGTCCCCTCTCTCCCTGATACCCTCCACACATCTACCTCCTATCTCTCTGCCCACCCACGAGCACAGAGGATGGGGCCCTATGGAGAGCTTCATCCAGTAGGGCATAACCTGCCCTGTCTGATGTCTACTTCTCCACCCTCTAGCCCAGGGGTCAGCCATCCCATGATACCCTTCTATGATTCAAAACAGCTCAGGGGCAGCCACTGAAACCAGATCCACTGGAACTCCTGACTGGAAACTTTCTGTGGTTATCGAGCTGTCATCTTCCATCGGGGCTTAGGGTCTCCATTCAGCCGTGTCCACAGTACCCTCACAAAGTGCTCTGGGAATAAACAGGCAGACGGATGGATGGATGGATGGATGGATGGATGGATGGATGGATGGACGGACGGACGGGTGATGGATGGGTGATGGATGGATGTGTGGGTGGGTGGGTGGGTGGATGGATGAATGGATGGACGGAAGGAAGGAAGGAAGGAAGGAAGGAAGGAAGGAAGGAAGGAAGGAAGGGCAGATGGAGGGAGGAAGGGACGGATGGACAGACGGATGGACGGACAGACATGGCCATGCTCTTTGCTACAGAACTTCCTTGTACCATGCACCAGGCCTGCAAGAAGCCCTTCTTCTCCCAGAGGCAACCATGTGCTCTTTGTAAACCAGCACTAATCAGCTGTTGCCCCAGAGATCTAGTCTAGATGAGGGTCTTCTGCCCTTGAAGATGCAAACTTCCCCTGGAACTGCTCACAGCTCTTGGCCCATCCTCTGCCTTGACAAGTCTGCCATGCTGTGGGCTGGGCCATGAGGATGAGTCCCCCATTCCCTGCTCTGGGCTGATGCTGCCCACCAGGCTGTCCTCAGTGTTCCCTCTTCATATTCTCATCCACCACCAGCTCTACCCGACCCCCAAGAATCACGGGGAATCAGTGCACCGGTGGAGATGGAGGGAGGCAGGTGATCCTGTACCTCCGTGCGTGGTAACTCAAGGACCACTCATCTCTGAATATCAGCCAAGACACGCAGATAGTTATGGGATGTAGCAGAATCGTCCCTGGGTTCCTTAAATAAACGCTCCTGCAGAGATGCTAAGTGGCTGGTGGTGGTGGCAGGTTTCAAGGAGTTTCAGGCCCTTGAACTGACACCCTTGCCATGATCTCTGTTTCGGACACTGAATATTCTCCACGTTTCTGGAATAGACTCTGTAGAGACCAGAAGACAGGCGGAGACAGAGGCCTGGAGTGCTTAGCACACCATGGCCAGGGAGAAAAGCAGTGTACGTGGACGGACCAGCTTGGTCCTGGCTCCACCTCTTCAGCAGGGCTGGCGGTGCTCAGTGAAGGACGGGAACCTGGGGATGGCAGTGGAAATGAGCACAGTGAAAATGAAACCAGTGAAACCGTCTTGAGCCCTCTGGTGGGGTCCCCTGTGTGGAGAGTGACACCCCGAACTGAGCTGATTCCAGATCATTAGAGACTAAAGTGTCTCTGTCACACCTTTAGAGGAAGACAATGAACATCACGTCCCCTGCCCCAAAGCAGCACTGAGGCCAAGTCCATATCCTGACCACAACCATATAGTAGGAAATATTCTAGAACCTCAGTGTCCCTGTGAGCCACCCACTACCCTCTCCTGTTCCTTGGCAAGGAGTTGAGGTCACTGACCTGCAGAGAGAAAATAAATTACTAATGCATGCCTTTAACTGAGAAAGTTGGAGAGGTCTGGGCCTGGCAGGGCCTATCTGCTCTAAGGTCTGTTTTTATTTAATGTGTTTTTAAAAGCTGCGTTTACACACACTTTTGTAAGTATATATATGTGTGTAAGTAAATGTGTGTACATATAGCTATGTGTATGTCTGAATGCATATACATATGCATGCATGTATTTGCACATGTTTGTTCACATGTGTATGAGTATGTCTATTCATGTAATCACGTGTTTACACACTTGTGTATCTATATGTATACATGTGCATATGTTCAATATAGGTTTATGTGTATATATGTGTGCATTTGTTTATATGTGAGAATACATGTGTATGTGTGTACACATTTACATGCATATTGAAAATGTATAGATTACTACATGTGTCTGTTTTTCTGTAAATGTATATATATGTATATATATATATATATATTATGTGTTTACTTATGTTCATCTTGCATGTACATGTTTGTATGTTTGCATGTAATGAATTTATATATGAGTATATGTCTACATAGGTGTATATATATATATATTTCTATTCATACATGAATGAGTGATTAAATGTTGTGTATGTGTGTATAAGTGTCTGTGTGAGTGTTCACATATGCCACATACATGAACAAGTATGTGTGTATATGCATGTATGTATTATGTATGAACATGTAGACATGTGTTTTATTCATATATGTATTATATGCACATGTATGCACTGTCTGCACTTGTATGTTCATATGGAGGGAGGATGCAACGTGGATTCTATCACACTGGATGCAGCTCCCTTGAGTCAGACCAGCTTTGGGGAGGAAGCTGGAGTGGGCAGAGGGAATTGCCCTTGAATTGTAATGACATGCAGCTCAGCTCAACCCTGGCTTGCTTGCTGCTAGATGTCCTGTGAGGGCATCCGTACCCTGTGACTTCCTGGGTCGTCACTGGAGAACACAGAGGTTAAAGAATGACAAAGCAGATGAATAGAGCAGGGATCCCCATGACTATGTCACTGTAGCACACTGATAACGGTGGAAAAATACTTGCCCTTCATAAGCCCCTACATCTGTGAATGAGATGGTTCCGAAGCTAGGTCTCCGCTACAGCAAACACACTATTTGGGGGAGCCTGAAATCTACGTGTCCTCAAAAGATAAATGTAGAAGTTTGGGGAATGGAACAGGTGACAGTGGGAGCTAAGACTGACAGGGACAGGCAGGGACAGGGAGGAGTCCCACACCTGAGAGCCTTTGAAGGCTCCGGGAGGACTTCTTGTTCTCCAGCAAGGCCTCCAGCAAAACACAGAAAGAACTCTGGCTGGCATCAGACACTTGATTTGTGGGACTTGTTATGGAACCCAGTACACTAACTCAGCTGCGGTGATGGGACAGAATCACCGGAGAGGGGCTCCTGGGGACTTTGGTGAAGGAGTCAGAAGGAGACCAGCTCTTCCAGCCCCCTCAGCAGCCATCCACTATCAGCTGCTCCTGCATAGCATTTGCTGACTCCTCAGAGATGGACATTTGCCACCAACTTGTATTTAAGCTAGACCCAGAGGACACAGAAGTGAGCCCTTAAAGAAGAGGGTCCTTTCAGACTTGGCACATGTTCCAGTGGTTGTCTGGGTCCTTTGTTGTAACTGACACTTTCTTTCAATCCTGAGACACAGGCTTGCAACAACTAACCCAATAGTTGTCAGATTTGTGTCTCGGGTTGACCAGATGGCTGATTAAGAGCCATGAAATGGTACCTGTGCCAGAAATGGGCAGACTGGATGCCCCCACTGAAAATAAAAACAAAAACCTCCATCGGATCTGTCTGTTCCCACCTGGGCAGCAGAAGGAATGGAGTCCTGGTAACACAGTCCCAAGGAGGGACTCTGCTCTCAGAAACAGCCTAAAGACAGATCAGCTGCTCTGGTTTGCACTGTGGCTGTTCCCATTAGCAACAAATCATGAAATGCTCATTGTCAGCCTCTTGCACACCATTTTCAAAGAAAACATCACAGGGAGGCATAAAGACCCCCCAAATAAATGTCCCCAGGAAGGTGGCTACACCGGGTCTTGTTTATATCATTTCCATTCAACATTTGTTCCATCAAAAGGAGGCCATGACCGTCCCCGTGGAGAGGCTGCATGGGCAGCATTTAAAATGCAAAGATCTGCTGACTTTTCATAGGAAATTATACAAATGGAGCTGCTCTTCCATCTCACGATTGGATTAGGAATGTACTGGCAGCACAAAGAACCAAGGTTGTGTCCTTGTTTCCCATGATTTATGAACTTGGAGCCTTTGGCAGCCCCTGGTGCTGGACACAATCACACTAGCAATGTACCCAGGAAGGCTGACTATCACAGCTCTGCATGCAGGATAGCAGGGCCAGGGGCCAGAGCGTGATTCTCAACCTCTCCAGGGAAGTTCTACAGAAAGGAAGCTGGAAGCCCAATTGGCTTTGGTGTTCCACTGTTTTTTACTCTGGCCAAGATGGCTTAAAAAAACAGGCAGGAAAGACAATGGCCTGGGGCATTCACCTAGTCCACCAGTGGACCCTGCTGTCCAAGGGAATAAAGCTTCTGTCTACACTCCCTTTGCCATCTTGGCAGCCTCCTTAACAGACTCAGGTGGAGGAGGCAAGGCTTAGTCAATGGGCCCAGGCCAAGTGAAGCTTGGACGTCCAGTCTCAGTTATCTGCCAGGACATCTCCAAGCCTTGGTGCTCACCTCCAAGAGACAGAGACAGGCATGTCTATCTGGGAGGTTGGGGCTCAGCTGCTCTGAGGCCTCAGCCAGTGGCTCTGCATCACCCTGAGAGAAATTCAGGGGAAGAACCCTGAGCAATGGAGAGGCTCCCCGGTGCAGGGCAGTGGGAATGTGAGTGTGCCTGTGAGATCTCACCTTAGCAGCATCCCAGCAGCAAGCAGCCTGACCTCTCCAACAGCTCACTAACTGATGTCCCCAAGCCCACCTACCAAGGCAGTGTGACACCCCCCCCAGCACCAACCTGACCCATTGCCTCTGCCCTAACTCTTGAGCCTGGGAATGAATTGAGCCAAGAGCAATGGAACCAGATGGAAGTTCATTCAATGCAGAACCCCGCCTCACTCACGAAACTACCAAGATTGGCCTCATTCTCACCCTGGGCCCACCCAAGGCAGCAGCTCAAGCAGCCTGAGTCAGTCCCTGGTCCTGGCTGCCCCTCTCCCACCCAGACCTAGTCTCCATCACACCCCCAGCTCCGTGTCTCCAGAGACCTTGGTCTTCTCACATTGCCGTGTCCATGTTCCAGCAGGGGCCCCAGCCCCCTCAGATGTGTGGGATGAATAGGGAAAGAACGGGAAACACTATCAGGCAGATGACACTCCAAGTTTCCATGGAGGAAACACGACCGACCCGCGTTTCCCTGAACTACACGGGGGAAGCAGACTGCTAACTTGCTCTCCTGGGCAGTGGGGATCCACATTTGCCCTTGAAGCACCTCTTTCCTCACAGACCCATGGGCACTGGGAGCCTGTCTCAGGGGCCTTCAAAAACGGGGTTCCCAGCTCAGTATCACCCAGGGCCTGATGGGAAAGTCGCTTGGCCTGTGCCCCTTGTACCTGTGGCTCCAACATGACAGGTTGGGCTCAGGCAAATGTGGACTTTGCAACCATTCCTCAGGACTCTGTGGGCAAAAGAAACGCCTTGGTTCATCCTTCCAAGGCCAATGCTGTGAGCTCACTGCAAAAGCCAATCCACTTGCTGCATCTCCCAAGGACCAAGGAGGTAAGCCAGGCCCCTGTGGTCACACAGCAGGTGACACTGAACCCTGTTGCTTTCCATGTAAAAAACTGGGTCTCCAGCAGTTGTAGCCAGCACTGAATTTTGAAGGCAGAGGGATCTCTGGGTGCCTAGGCCAGGACAAAGACCACAAGGGGAGGGGTTGTCTGGGACCACAAGCTACTGGCTTCCTCTCTGTTTACCTGAGCCCAGGTGTGTAGCTTCCTGAGTATAGATAAGCAAGCGAGGGATTGAGCAGAGCTTTGGTGGAAGGAGAAGCATTCTCTTACCCAGCCCAGCTTCTAAGCCAAAGCATTAGGATGCACCTTCTGGGCTCCTCTGTGTAGGTGTGGCAGGAAGAGGTGCCAGATCACAGACAGGATCCAGCCTTCCTACAGCCTCAGTTCCCAACGCGCCGAGGCAGGAGAACTGCCCACTGGGCCTCTCCCCAGGCGCTCTGAGGACCTCCTTAGTCTCCCCAGAAGCTTGCGCTCCGTGCGGGTGTGTCTGCCACCCTGCTTCCCTTCCTTGGCTGGGGACGGTGACGGGATGCTGAGTGTGACCCACTTGGCATACCTCCCTGTCACAGTCTGTGGCAGTTTTGCACACTGTCCGAGGTGCCCCAAACACGGGCTTCCCCAAACACTGTGGTCATTTAGCGGGCTGTGGGTTAACAGTGGAGCATTTGATCAAAATGTCTCAAATAACACTCCGTGTTTGTCCAGTCTAGACAAAGGGATTTTGTATGAGTTTGGCTGTTTAATCTAAAAACTGCACCTGTCTCTTTGATTTATTTAACTCTTCCCCCCAGGATTTTAAGCCAATATTGGGTGCTGGCGAACACTCTACTTCAAACAGAATCTACTCAGAAGTCTGTCTTTGCTACATTTCCAAATCCACCAAGACTCTGATGCCAAAGACCCATTATTTAGCTCATATATTGCACAGGTTATAAGACAGTAAAATGTAATCCTGAAGAGAAATGGACCATTTACACTCCCTTCAGTGAAAAGTCTGTATAAAAACACTGTCGAAGAGACACCGGCGATGGAGTCAAGAAACCCAAGGAGCCACGCCACATTGAACTTCACCATTTAACTGGGGTGAAAACACATTTTATGTCTGTGTAAAAATGCCTGTGTGCCTGCAAATACAGCTGTTAATCTTCCTCTCCTAGGAAGGCGCCAACACCCAGCATCAGTGTCAGACTCAAAGGTAGCTTCTCAAGAGACAGACAGTGGACATTAGTGGAGGAGATGATGGCCAATGGTGAGGCAGTGGCTCTGTCGGAGTCACACTTTTGCTAAAGACCCCTGACACAGGGTGGGAAGAAACTACAGGGCAAGGATGTACCCCAAAACCTGCTCAGCCACCACCTCCTCTTACAGCGGTGCACTGGGCCCAACGGTGTCCCCATCATATCACGTCTATCTTGGCCTCAAACCTTGACCACATTTGAAAACAGCATTTACAATATGTGCCTAAGCGAAGGCGAGGGTGTGTCATGTCGAGGAGGCCCTGTACCCAGTGGTGCTGAGGATAGCTATGTCCATGTGACTGGGATGCAGGAGCCTAGGCTTTTGGTCACATGTCACTCTGGATGTTCTGTGAGGAGGCTCTGGGTAAGACAGCATCTGACTTCACAGATGTGTGAAGCTGGTACCTCTCCAGGGGAGACAGAGTAGGCGTGTCCAGCTGATACAGACCCTGCAAGAACAGAGGGGGTGGCATGGAGGGATCCTTTCCAGCTGAGATGACAGATTTTCCGGCCGGCAGACAGGAGTTGCACAGGCAGCTCCAGCCTTTTTCCAGGGGGCTGGCCTGAAAATCTTGGGACATTTCAGCCTCTATTCTCCTAAGAGCTGAGCCCTTATACATCTCTCTCTGACCCCACCAAACCCCCGCCCCTCTGACACACACACACACACACACACGCACGCACGCACGCACGCACGCACGCACGCATGCACGCACGCACGCACACCCCTCACAGCAATGCTCTCCCACAATGAATATACTTTTAATTCATCGAAGACACTCTGTTTACAGAGCAACAAAGCAGAAGCACCCTGTTGAGTGGCTGCAACTGCCTAGCATCTCCAGAGAGACCTGTCACCAGTCCAAGCTTCAAACTCAAAATCCAATAAACAGTTTCTACTGGAAGTGTACAACTTTCACTCCGTCAAAAAGTGAAAGAAAAAAAAAACCCATAAGCTCAGCCATTATTAGTCAGAAACTGCCCAAGGAGACACACGCACACGCACATGCGCACACACACAAACGCACACACGCACACGCACATGCACACGCACACATATGCACCTGCACACACACCTGCACACACACCTGCACCTGCACATGCACACAAACACACACACACGCACGCACACGCACATGCACACGCACACACATGCACCTGCACACACACCTGCACATGCACACGCACACACATGCACGCACGCACACGCACATGCACACGCACACATATGCACCTGCACACACACCTGCACCTGCACACGCACACACACACACACGCACACACACTCATTCCATGGCTCTAAGACAATGTGCATCTTTGCAGAGAAAACAGGATACACAGGGATGGAGACTCTCCTGAAGACAGGCAGAGATTGAGACATGAAGCCACATGACAGGGCTACTCAGGATGGCCCATGATGGAGGAGGCAGGAAGATTTTCCCCGGCCAGTGTTGGAGGAGGCAGGAAGATTTTCCCGGCATCTTCAGAGGGAGTGCCTGCCCTCAGCTCGACTTTGGCATCTGGCCTTGTGAGCTGCAAGAGGAACAAGCAAGCGTACAGCGGGCAGCTCCTCGTGAAGGCAGTCTTGGCAGTTTGGGACCACTGGGGCTGGGGTGGCTTGAATAAAGAACGGTCCCCATAGACTCAGAGGTTTGAACACTCGGTCCCCAGCTGGTGAACTGTTCGGGAAGGATTGGGAGGTGTGGCCTTGGTGGCAGAGTGTTGCCTGGGGGTCAAGAGACGCTCCCCATCCCTAAGTTAGTCCTCTCTCCCTTGTTCTTATGGGGCCAAGATGTGAGCTCGCAGCCAGTGCTCCAGCAAGGCTGCCTGCTGTCTGCTGCCAGGCTCCCCTCCGTGATGATCATGGACCCTGACCCTCTGAAACTGTAAGCCCCAAACAACCTATAGCTTTACAAGTCCCTTTAGCCACGGCCTCTCACCACCACAACAGAAAGTAACTAGGACAGGAGCCCCGACAAAGCTACTTAAATGGGAGGACTGGCACTTAGGGGTGTTTGTGGCAGGACTGGGAACACAACACACAACTCAGCGCCCTGGAGGTCATAAGGCAGCAGCCACAGATAAGTAAGGAAGGAGAGCTGTGGGGTAGGAGGAGTGGGCGCATGCGAACCCCAAAGACCAAGACGCTGCCAAGAATCAGGGTATCGGGGGAGGTGGATGGCACAGGAGGGGGCAAGGCACAGCCAGATGCCTGGTTCAGGCACTCGCTAAGCCTTTCTGTGAGGTGGATCCCTACAAAACAAGAGCGAGGTCAACAGCTCGCCTAGTCAGGAAATGTGAGGTGCCTGACCCGGGGCTGCACATTCTGTCACTGCTGAGATGTGAGAGCCTGGCCTCTTACAAACTGCCCAGTGCAGTGAGGATACGTGGAGCCCCCTGAGTCGCTACCTCCGGGTTCACGGGTTACACAGACTCCTCCTGGGGAGGAGGCGGGACTCATGCCTTGCTCATAATGAGCAGATAGGTTACAGCAGAACAGATGTGGTCCTGAAGGTGACATCATGCCCTGCTGCTGACCGTAAGGCAACAGCAGCTGCCCGAAGATCCCAGTATCATAAGAAGATACTCTCATAAAACAGAGTCTCCCAGCCAGCCAACCTCCTAGATCCTGATCACCACCATCACCATCAGCCTGGCCACCACCCTCTTCTGACGAAGTGAGGCCACAGCCCCATTTAGAGCTTTGATGCAATCCCTACACAGTGCCCATCTGGGCCTCGCCGATGCTCTGACTCCACACGGTGACCTCAGCCATGCACAGTGCTCATCTGAGCTCTGTCCATACCCCTGACCCCAAACACTGAACTCAGTCCTACAGAGTGCCCAAGTGAATCAAAGCCAGACCCCGACCCCATACGTTGACCTCATTCCTTGCACAATAGTCAGCTGAGCTATGTCCATACTCCTGTCCCCAAACATTGAACTCAGCCCTATACATGCCCAGACACCTGACCTGGGTAACATGTCATATGGACGATGTCTGTTCTATCAAGACACCCCAGTTGTGGTAGTTCATCAGGCAGCAACAGATGAGCTGACAGAGCACAGCTCTGGTCCAGAGGGGCAGAGGCTCGCAGTACAAGCTGCCTGGGTGCTCATCCCTAAAGCGTGGTAAATGAGAATCTGGGAAACGATAGGCTGATGGATGTTTACTTGGGGAGAAATCACTTACACCACAAACAGATGACTGCCGCAGGTTCCCATCCCAAGGATGCCTCCAGATGCTATCTGTCTCCAACCAGGAAGTAAGAGAGTGAGCTGGGGTCTGGGACTCCAGACCTAGTTCCCCCCCCCAATCCAGGTCATGCCCGCACCTGTCCCCACCCTCCATAGATGTGGTCAGTGCAACAGGTGCGGGCAGGGTGGACATCTCACTGCATGTCTCTCAACTCTTCTACAGACTCTCCTAGGGTTTCATCCTTTCTCATCTGCCCCAAGAAAGTCCTCGAACTCAGTGAGCAAGTCAACCAGACACCCTTACTGGAAAAGGAGAACCACCCTGCAGACTAGCTGGATGGTGGTTAAGTGTCAATCAACCCCTTTGGGGCTGCTAAGCTCAGGCCCTGTCACACAGCCACCAGGAAAACCTTCATCCACTCCTACAAGGAACACTGCTCACCATGTGCCTTTGGTACTCAGATTAGTGGACTGGGAGCCAACCAATGGGAGATGTCATTCTGCAAATATGTTTCTTATTGGTTAATGAATAAAGCTGTTGGCCAATAGAAAAGCAAGATAGGTGGGACTAGGAGACAAGGAGGATTCTGGGAGATGTAGGAGAAGAGTCAAGATGTAGCGACTTGAGGAAAGAAGTCCTGGCCCTCTCTCCGGTAAGATAAGGCCACGTGGAAACACTTAGATGGGTTAATATTTAAGTTAGAGCTAGCCGATAAGAAACTAGTAACTGGCCAACAGCTTTATATCTAATAGAGCATCTCTGTGTATTATTTGGGGCTGACACGGCTGTGGGCCCAGGCTGTCTAGAAAACTGTCCGTAACACCCAACTGGAGCAACAGTGGCTACAGAAGGGACTAGCCACCATCAATTTGGGGACCTGCTCAGTTGTGGCTGCTTATGTCCTGGATGCATAAACGCAGCACCCTGTTCACTACTGGATCCTCTTTCCACCCACCCCAGGAAGGCGAGCTTTCCCCCATGCACTCAGGCCATTTGCATCCCTAACATGGTCAGGCCTCAGAGGTTTGTAACGTCTCCCTCCCTCCCTCTTGAATCTGTCATCTTGGCTTAACCAGCAGAGCGAGTAAAAGCAGGGAGGAATTTCCTGTAGGAAAGGAAACAGGAGCCAACCATCCGAGCACTAAGGCCCGCTTTGCTATGAATAAAAGCATGTAGCCCAGGCATGGTGGAAGCTAGGTGTGAGGTTGGAGCGCTCTGCCTTTGGATTCCTACAAAGCAGAAACAAACACGGGCACGATCACAGCCTAGGCAGACCACATGAGCACTGTGCCTGCCCTGTGCCCACATGGACTTGCTTGCCTCTTCTGGTGGAGAACATATCCTCCCATGAGCAGCTCGCTTCCTCCACAGGCCTATCCTACAATGATGCCACTACTTTCCCTGTGTGTCCCTGCTTATGCTCCCATTTCTAGCCCAGGGTCTGCACACACAGTCATCCAGCCCTTCCACCTACGCCGCCAGCTTTCATGGCCTTGACCTCCCCATCCTCCACTTTCCCAAGATGCCTCCCATCTGGGATGAGTACATGTTCCCAGGATCTTACCCTCTGCCTTACATCCTCCACCCACGTGGATGCCGTGCCTGATCAACACTAATGATGAGCAGGGCATGAGCCTGGGACCAGGACCCAGAAAAAGCTGGCCCACAAAGACACACACACACACACACACACACACACACACATACACACACACACACACACACACACACACACACACACACACCAGAGCTCCTGTCATTGTAGGAGGAACAGAATAAGTCACCAGAGGTGAGCTAAGTGCCCCACAGACAAGGAGGGCGTGTTGAGAACATGGCAGGCCCCATGGGTAGGATGGCCAGAGACAACCCACTGGAACTGGAGCCTGAGAGGCAAGACTAGCAAGCCAAGAAAAGTGCTGGGCAACCAGCCCTCCGGGGAGCTATTCTTGCTTCCAGAATGTTCTCTCCATGGTTTTTGGAATAACTGGCTGGCCTAGCTGCTTCTGCCAAGGAACAGAAAGGTATGTGGGAGGTATGGGTCAGGAGCTCCAGGGTCTTCTCCAGGGGGCGTCTGCAAGCTCTCAGTACCTCACAAATGTGGGCAAGCCATGAGGCAGGGCTGCTCTCCTCTGGGCAGATGCAGACACCTGGCCCTGGAGAAGAGCAGAGGCCGGGAGTGTGGAGGAGTGTGAAGGTGAGCTTGGGGCAGCCAGGGCTCTGCCTGGCCACACCTCCTCCGGCCAGTGCTCTGAAGAGCCACAGGGCTGCACTGCCACCTGCTCGCCTTGGGAAAGTGAAGCAGAGCATCAGTGGCCTCTTGATCGTAGGTTTGGGTTCTTCCTTTTTCTAATGTCTGGAGCTAAAACCACTGCAACTGTCCTCCTTGCTTTGGGCAAATTCAGTAACTTTCCCCGCCTTGAGCTCCAGAGCACACAGCCCTCCCCACGTGCCCTGATTCCTGGCTTCTCCAGCAGATTGACCTGGAGAAGGCATGTCTGAGGGTGTGCTGTGCCCATATCAGAGGACAAGCAAGTGGGCCACCTATTCACCCTGAGCCCCTCATTCCCACGGCCCCAAGCCCAGCACTTTCTGAGTTGGATGCCCCAGGGAATACGTCTTCTCTCCTGTCCCTCTAGAAGCGGCAACTTCACATCTCTGAGGAGAGATGCTGCCCAAGCAGGCATCTGGCCCTAGGAGGCCAGAGCCAGGTCAGATCCTCCTCAAGCTAATGGACCAGAAACGTCACCCTGCATGACGCACCAGGCATGCCTCAGCTGCCACAAGCCTCTTCTGGGGTTCTTTGCCAAAGTTTGGATTCTACCGATTTGTCGTAAATAAACTCAATTTTCACTCCCTTCACACAAATCATCTTTTTTTGGAACTTTTACTTTTTTAAATCAAAGCAGCAAGTGTATGGGAGACGAGGAAGTTGGAGGAGCGTGACTAAGACGGAGGCATGGGAAATGAAACAAGGAGGTGATGCTGGCCTCTGTCTCCACGGCAACGAGAGGCCAAAGGAAAGCAGCTCCCTGCCCAGGTGTCAGTGTCTGGAAAGTCACGGGGAGGTGTGAAATGGCCAGGAGTGACCCTCGGGCTAGCTGATGTGTATAGGGACACAGGTGATGACCCCTTGGGAAGCTGTCCGGGGACCCCCACGGATGATGATGGAGCCCTGGTGGCTTCTCCTCAGCTTTTCTGCTGGCAACGTAGCTGCCTTCAATTGTCCCCGTGGGCCGTGGGGTTCTGGAGCATGTGGCCTCTGGCACGAGGCAACTGGGTGGTGGGGAATTTAACTGCCACAAGAGGCCTTTGCCCTCAGCTCCTGGGAGGCTCAGGTCCCTGGGCTGTCCTGTACAAGGTGAATGTCTCTGCCACAAACTAGTCCCCGGCCACCAGGGGACTGAGACAGAAGTTGGCCAGCCATGTCTATGTGGCTGAGACTTACAGACCCGTGTGTTTGTCACCCACAGCACACGGCAGGAAAGTGGTACATCTCTGCAATGCAAACGGGACGGGTAAACTCTCTGGAGCCCTGGCCGCTGCCACATGCCACTGGGCCCATGTTCCTTTCCTATGACAGCTCCTAGTGTGGCAGCGTTTGCCTCCTGCTTGTCTTGGCTGTAATGACGCCTGAGGGTCCCAGGACCCCAGCATCTATGGAGACTGTCAGAGTGGGTGCACCCAGTGCTGGCTCCAAACAGTGGAGAGGAACAGAGCTATTATGGTCATAGGCCACTCCTGTCCCTGTCCCCCATCAAGGGATGGTGCTCTCCAGTCTGCAGGAAGACTCTGGAGCCTGCACTCTGGAATCCTCCATGTGGCCGCACAGCCCTGTGATTCACACTGGATCTGTGCAAAATCTGTGTTTGAAAATGCTGAAAGTCAGAAAAGGAAGAGCAGAGGCAGGCAGTGTGACAGAAATAGGCCCCTGAAGACAGAGGAGGGGCAAGCCTTCCTTTTGCATCAAACTCTCTACCAGAGACCCAAAATCACGGGCGTGAGAGCGGAGGAGCTGTGGCCTGCACACCGCGTCCTGTATACGCATGCATAGTTATTTCAGCATCTCCTTGACCCTGAGCCTGGGAAGGATCCTGAGCCAAAGCTGCTCAGATTCTGGGCGTCAGGCTCCCGATAAAGATGACGTGACAGGAGACAGTAAGTATTGGCTTCTGATCAGACTTGCCTTTCCTAAGCGCTGAAGCATCCCAGTGGGACCTGAAGTTCTGCGTCATTTATATGACAGGGCCACATACCAGGGTGCCAGCCACACGCCTGCAGATGCCGCTCCCAACCCCAGGTGGCTGTGTCCTCTGTGGAAATGCCTCTGCCCTAGATTCTCTGTGTCTACCTGGCAATCTCTCCTGGGGCTCCAGGTCAGTATGGTGAGCTTCAAACCAAAACAGAAAAACAAATCATCTACCTCCAGGTGGGCCTCTGTGAGGAAAAGATGTCAGTCCACTGCCCTGAACCGAGCCTGGGAGACCAGCTCTGTCCACACTTACTGTGCGTGCCGGTGGCCTTTGGGGCTGAGGCAGTTGTGGCTGTAGATTTTGTTGCCTTTGTCCCCTTCATTCTGGGAGGAGTTAGGGTTCAGCAGTCCCAGAGGAAACTGGTTGACACGAAGTCTACTGTGGAAGCCAGTGTGATCAAAGTGTTCCTTTTACTCCAAGCCAGTCCGAGGGCCCTGTGATCACCACACACAGGCCACTTGCATCCGGGGTGCACAGTTAGGTTACAGAGACCCCAGCAGTTCTGCATCTCAGAAGCACCCACACCTGGTGACAGGGGCCCCACATCATGGTGCTGGCTTCTGAGTACGTCCTCTCCAGCTCCTGGGAGAGCAGGATGGAGCAGTCTGCAACCCGTGGATAGGACCACTAGGGGACAATTGGGTCTCATCAACTTTCCCCAAAATGCCGCATTCAAACTAACCACCCTCCTGAATACCCAGGAATTACAATTTGTTCATTTATGCTTTGATTCAGAATCTACGGCAAGCATTCGGTGGCTAACAGCGTTTGGAATTAGACCTAAGGGGTTTGCTGGTTCCCTGGCCTTCGCCAGCACCCTTGCGTAGGCAGGAACGGGATAGGGAGCTTAGAGTTAGGAAGATTGTTAGGAAAGAACTGAGAAACCATGGTGCCTTCAGCACTGGGGAAGAGCTGGACTCGTGGGATGGGCAAGGATCAAGAACGAGGATGCATACACAGTGGGGCCCAGGGATGCTGTCGCTGTTCTGGTGACTTCAGCATGCTGATGCAGGCACTGCTGTCAATCTTGTTCTCCGCGCCTCCGCTCTATTCTGTTTCTTCTGTAGGAGGCTCAGCCCCGCCTGGCTGTATCCACCGTTAAGAACAGGGTAACTGTCTGGGGAAGGTGTGCCCTCCAGCAGCCAGTGCCCCTCCAGCAAGAGAACGGGCTCAAGACTGGGTGGGACACAGCACGCCGGGGCCTCCCTGAGAAGCGTTCCGGGAAAACGTCAGCCCCTGACACCTACCCTCTTCTCAGGAAGGGAACAGACAAAATATCCAGAACATTTTGGAACACCCGGAACACACTGTGAAAGCCTGTTCTGGTTAGCTGGGGCTTGGTCTTGCTTTCATGAGCAAATCTTCAGGTAGGTTCTCAGAGTCCGGACCTTCAGATGTTGAAGGCTAGGGACGAAGACCCCTGTCCCAATGCTGGGAGAGACTCAGAGAGCAGATGCTGTGGTTTGTAGAGAGCCCACAGGGAACCAAGCACCACACCACAGAGTCAGTAAGACTGTTCTGAACAGAAAGTGACAGGCCAGTGTATCCCCAGGGAAGGAGCAGGCTCACCATGGAGGCTGGGTCACAGGTTCCCTGCTACCCTGGGTCCAGGCCAGTGTTCAGCAAAAGGATCAGTGTCAGCTTACGTGCTTTCAATAGACCACGTGGCTCAGCGCTAAGGTCCAGGATGAGGAAAAAGCAAAAGTCGCCAAGAGTAGGACTCATCCCCGGGGCAACTGCACTAATCCACTCCCCAAATGGCTCCTAATCCCTGCTTAGCACAGAGCTTATAAAAATGCTGCTTGCCTCCCAGGGGACTGGTTAGGTAAGGAAGTGGATAGAATGGCCACTCTGAGCCTGGGCTCTGCTGTAGACGACACCCACGGGTTGGGACCTGTCTGCAGCAGGATAGTCCAGAGGCCTGGGCTGGCTTGACCTGTCACTGACCAAAATTATGTGCTTCCGGAAGTCACCGACTCCAGTTCCTATATGGAGTGATGCAAGCTTCATTTGCAGAAGCTCAGAGGGACCTGGAAGCACCCTGGCCTGGTAGAACAAGACGAGTCCCATCCAAGACAGATGCCAGGTGCAACCCTGCCTGCTGTGGCTCTGAGATGCCCCCGAAGAGCCTCCCCTGAAGACGTGCAAACAGAGAGACGTTTGCACACACATGTCTGTTGCAGCACCACTCAGAACAGCCATAGATGGCGGCATAGCTGGATGCCCACCAATGAAGGTGTATGTGAGACAGCATCCGGCGGAGCCATAGACCGCCACGGAGGCAGCAGAGGCCCCGCTCAGTGCCTGGTTCTTGCTGCTACTGTGAGTGACTCTCCAAAGTCCCATGCCAAAATGAAAGAGGCAGACTGCAAAGGCAGCCTAAGATTTACATAGAACGCCTAGAACTGAAGAATCCGCAGGAAGTAGCTAAGCTGGGCTGCCGCCAGCAGGATGTGCAGTGACTGCTCAGGGGTGCAGAGCTGCCTGTGGGTCGGCAATGGCGGTTTAGAACTGGAGAGGAGTAAGCCTGGGGATGAGCTAATGCCACTGGGGTATACACTGAAATGTGGCCCTAGACTTGCACTGGGTTGAGCTGAGTTCCCATTCCCTTTGGCTAAGTCTAAGTTCCTCTTTATGACTCTGAGTCCTTTCTGGAAACCCAAATACGCCTGTTGCCATGGACATAAATCCTCCCTGTGTGACTCAGAGTTCCAGCATTCCTACCTAGGACGGCTGGGAACAGCAGAAGGGACAGTGATGATGGAGGAGGCAGGCATGAGCCCTCATTTCCCACATCCCTAGAGGCTGCATGAACACCACCCCCTCATACATAAATCAGAGTAACAAAGGCGCCAAGCCAGGGCAGTTTGGGCTCCTTGGGCCTTGGGCCTGTGGGCAGAGCCTGCAGAAGGCCAGAGCGGCCTTGGTCCCCTGGCTAAGCTGTGGTGGATGAACCCAAGTTAGGTGAGAACTCAGTCTCTTCAGGGGCTGCTATGCTGACTCTGCAAGACCTCAGAGAATTGCTTAGCCTGCTCTGCCTCAGTTTACCCATCTGTGAAGTAAGGCTAATGACAGTCCCTGACCTCAACAGACTGCGAAGACAGCCAGTTAAATAAAGTGTGTGAACTGCTGGGTGGCTGCAGTGCACAGGGACTGTGGTTTTCAAGTTCATTGGTGTTTCACAACCAGACACACTCACACACACTCACACACACTCATTACACTCACACACTCACTAATCACACTCACACACATACTCATCACACTCACACTCACATACACATACCCTTCATAACCAGACACACTCACACACACTCATTACACTCACTAATCACACTCACACACATACTCATCACACTCACACTCACATACACACACCCTTCATAACCAGACACTCACACACACACACTCATCACACTCATCACACTCACACACACACCCTTCACAACCAGACACACACACTCACACAATCATACACACTCACACACATACTCATCACACTCACACACTCATATACACATACCCTTCACAACCAGACACACTCACACACACTCACACACTCACACACCATTCACAACCAGACACACTCACACACTCATCACACTCACACACTCACTAATCGCACTCACACACATATTCATCACACTCACACACACTCACATACACATACCCTTCATAACCAGACACACTCACACACACACACTCACACACCCTTCACAACCAGACACACTCACACACACACTCATCACACTCACACACTCACATACACTCACATACACATACCCTTCATAACCAGACACACACACACTCACACACCCTTCACAACCAGACACCTCACACACTCTCATCACCCCTCACATACACACAATCAGACACACTCACAAACCCTTCATAATCAGACACACTCACATACACACTCATCACACTCACACACACACCCTTTACAACCAGGCACATCCACACACACTCACACACTCATACAACTCACACACACCCTTAACAAGCAGACACACACACACTCACACACCCTTCACAATCAGTCACACACACTTCTCTCTCACACACACATACATACATGCGCCTAACACACTCCTAGGCACAGAGGCGCACTCCCCCATGCTGCCCCTCCTGGGCACAGAGGCGCACTCCCCCATGCTGCCCCTCCTAGGCACAGAGGCGCACTCTCCCATGCTGCCCCTCCTAGGCACAGAGGCGCACTCCCCCATGCTGCCCCTCCTGGGCACAGAGGCGCACTCTCCCATGCTGCCCTCCAGCCAGAGGCGCACTCCCCCATGCTGCCCCTCCTGGGCACAGAGGCGCACTCTCCCATGCTGCTCCTCCCACGCTGCCTTGAGAACAGGGCCTTTGTCTTTACTACTGCACAGGCTCAGCCCCACAAAGAGGTGGCGGAAGCTGCAAGCCCAGCTCGACTAGGAACTTCCACTGGCCCCAACTGGGTCACTACCTCACATCTCAGGAGCTCAGCCCGGAACTCACACACACAAGCTTTGCCACGGTGACCACCGAGTTCATGGCAGTGGGTTGGTGACATGCCGGACAGGGACGGGTGAAGGGTGAGAGCTCCGTGCCCCAGTGTCGTCGTCTAAGGGTGAGAGACGCAGTCGGGGACCAGAGCGGGAGGCAGCAGAGCGGGCTGAGCCAGGGCTTGGCAAGCATCCTGAGGACACGGATGATATGAGCTTGGCCAGGCCGTTGTCCTCCAGAGCCACGGCCATCTCCACAATTCTCCCTGTGTCTCCCTGGGTTTGGGATGCCCTCCTATGACCAGGCTTCCACACAGGACACTGGGCTACACACACAGCTCCCATGGGGTTCCTTCCTGTGCCCTGTCTCTCCTCGTCCATGAACATGTA
>JANBXA010000311.1:2835000-2882500 GCA_030556225.1 Cricetiscus sungorus | reverse complement strand
CCTGTCTCTTCACCTCCACATCCCGGAGGTCACACACACACACACACACACACACACACACACACACACACACACCCGAACTCGTAGGACGTTATCCCTGGATGCTGGGCTGCCTACCTTTATGTTCTATAAAAGAATTAAAATCAACAAGGAGTCTGTGAGTATGGAAAGACAAGATGGCGCAGCAGAGACAGGGACCAGAACCCACCGCCTAGCACTGAGTTCCATCCTGGAACCTCCCCGTGTTTCCTGGGAAAAGGAAGTAATTTAAGTGGCTCGGGACAGCAATGCCATGAGAGGAGTCATGGGTGTGAAGATGGGGACGGAGAGTGTGGACACTTCACTGGGTGCTCACACTCGCGAATGGGACCTACGGGTGTCACTGGGTAGGGGCATTGGCTCAGGGCTGAAGTGCACACTGCACGTGGTCCTCCCAGAGAGACAGAACTGCTCCGGTCTTCATGCTTACACCCCATTCCCACTCCCCCGCGTGACCAACGGCCAACAGCACCTTCCCCTCAGCCCACAGAACTGAGAGTCCTGCTCAGCATGGAGCTGAGGAGGAGGAGGGAGTCTAAGAGACTGTGCTGGCCAGTGGGGCTGACCCAGGTTTGCACAGAGGGCCGAGTCTGGGAAGGCCACCGTAGCCTGCGCTCTTGGCATCCCAAAGCCCTAGATGGAAGTGAATGGTGCCCAGGGGACTGATCTGTCCTTTAGGGAAGGTGACTGGCAGCTTCGCCCTCCCTTTCCTAACAGCTGGTCCCCTCAGCTCCTGGCTCCCATAGGGACCATCGTGTCTGGGGTTCCATGTCTTTCCATACACAGACTCAGGACAGAGCAGAGGCCTGTGCTTCCCCAGGCCTTGTCTGTAGCTCAGCTGTGCTCTTCTGGCTCTGTGCACCTAGATTATGACCCTGGCTACAGGATGTTCCATAAGACAGATGGTCCCAGAGGCTCTCAGAAGGAGGCACATTATCTCTCGATTCACTCAGGCCATACCACCCTCACCCACAGGGAGGAGCACATTGGACCCTTACAGGACCCCGATGGCACCTCCTCTCCGGCTACAAGCAAAGAGCCATTTTCTAAAGAGCTGAAACACCCCTGTCCACAGTGTCTCTGCACCAAGGAGAATGGAAAATTCTGTTCTTGACTAAGCACACCAATACACAGCACTGTGGAGGCTCGCAGAGGACACATAACAAACGCTTCCGGAAGGAGAAATGAACAGCTAAACAATAGTCTCTGCAGGGAACATGTCTCCTCAGAGACCAGGAAGGAGCAAACTCCAGCCAGGAGTGAACACCAGACAGCTGGCCATGCATTTCCCATCAGCCCGAGCACACACGGGGAGCTTCCTGGGATGCTGTGGTATCTACATCTGCTGTTACAAAATGGAATGCCCCCCCACGGGGAAACAGCTCGGTGGCTAGGGCACTTACCACACAGGCATGAAGACCAGATACCCAGAGCTCACACAGAAGTGGGCACAGCAATGAACTTCTGTCCTTCTAGAACAGCTATGCAGGGATCAGTGGCAGACAGACGGCAGAGTCCCCACAAGCTTGCAGCCAGGCAGCCTGGTGCTCAGTAGCAAACAAGAGTCTCTGATTCAAACAACAGGGAAGATACAAGCCAACACCTGAGGTTATTCTCTGCAGACAGCCCTGACACGTGTGTGTGTGTGTGTGTGTGTGTGTGTGTGTGTGTTAGGGAACAAGGCAATGCTCACATGGGCATGCGTGTGATCACACAGCAGACACACACTGTGGCGTGTCCAGAAAAGTGGAATACTACTTGATAATTGAAAAGGAGCAGAAGGAGCAGCTCCACATGGGCAAACCCTGAGGCCTGGAGGCTGAACAAAGAAACCCAGGTACAAAACCCACACATGGAGGGTTTCCCGGCAGGATATCTCAGGACAGCAGAATCCAGAGAGACAGAGCCAGGGCAGAGGTTGCCAGGGAGGCTCCAAAATCCAGATTCACCAGGCACAGCAAGAGGGAGGTGATGTCACCAGGGCGCTAACTGCACCCCACTAGGGTGTGGAGGCTCCGTGAGCTGACAAGATCTTTGAACTCTTGACTGAGGGATCTCAGACATTAGAGGACATTGTCCTTCAAGCACACAGACACTGGGAATGGCCAGCCTTCCCACCCATGTGGTGAGGGCAATCCTCACAGCCCAATGATCTCCTGAACACTCTGCACAACATACACCATGTCATGAGTGAGCACAATCCTGAGAGGCTCCAGGATGTGGTGACGATTACTGCTATAGATCAGACATCAATGTCTATGTCATAGAAATGTGCACATAGGCACACACACACACACACACGCACACACGCACACACGCACACACGCACACACACACACAGGATGCAAGATAATCGCCCATTCTGAGGACGTTTTCCTAAATGCTGCACGAACCAGAGAGCTGCGATTTTAGAGTCAAAGGCACGTGGGGCTGAATCCACGTGCTGACTTGAATTTGTCACCACAGCTGGGGCTTCCTGATTATTTATTTTCTTCTTCTTCTTCTTCTTCCTAAAGGCCAATAAAATACTTTTAAGAAAGGGATCGAGAAACAAATTTTTACATAAAACACAGGCGCTACAGGGGACTGACTGTTCGAAGAGGAACAGTGGACTTTGCAGTCCTTGAAACCAGGGTTCGAGCCTGAGCTCTTCCATCCTCTGGCTGTGTGATGTTAGGTCAACGAACCTCCTTCTCTCTGCTTTGTTTTCTTCCAAGAGAGGAATGAGGGCAGCCGTTCCTGTTTTGCACAAGGAAGGGCTGGGATGAGGCAGATCAAGTGTCTGGCTCACTGAAGCTGGGCACAAAACCAGGGTGCAGAAGGCAGAGCTGTCGTCATATCGGACTCAGCACCTTAAGAGGTGCAGATGAGGTCACTGAACCCCACAGCCTGGTCCAAGGTGGAGTTCTTCCTCCGTGCTTAGAGTTCATTCAGCTTGCGCTGAAGAACTCCCTCCCCTGGCCCAATTCTTTTACAGAAGAACCAAAATGTGAGGACCAGGGCCACCCAGGCCTCTGCCTCAGCTTACCTACTGCTCGTCTCGCTGAATCAGAAAGAAGATTCTGGCTGTTTTCACGTCTAACTTCCAATCCCCGAGTCTGGTCTCAGAACACCGGAGCCAACGTAGGATGGTAGGACTGACCCCAAAATGGCTGCTCTATTTTCGGAGCTGACCTGGTTTACGCAAAGGACCTGGACAGCTCGTCTGACTGTGTAATTACACGGAGCACGTCACTTGTCACCTCCACCGACAGTGGGTCTCAAAGCCAGCAAGGCTTGCATGCTCCTGTTCCATCTTACAATCATGGCCCCTGCGGCAGCCTCACACAGGGCCCACTCCAGGGCCAGCTCTGTAAAGTTACATCCCCCACCTTCAAGTCACCACTGCCACGGTGTCCAGATCTGTGTCCTCAAGGAGCCGAGCACACGGGTGCACACGGGCACACGCCACCACCAGGTGCTAGTCACCCACACGTGGGTGGACAACGCCAGCTTGCTTTCCTCAGTCAAACGCTTGCTTTTAAGTTGGTGGTACATTCACATGTATGGTCACATGAACTATTGTGACCTATGCCCCTCTACTCAGTCCTCCCCTGGTGATGTCACCACAACCTCTCTGCTCCCTGCCTGGCCTGGGGCTCTCACTGAGCATCCATCTGGAAGTGGTTCCCCCAGGCTCTCTCCCTGGAGGTCCCTGCACCCAGGCTCTCTCCCTAGAGGTCCCTGCAGGAACCTTAAGTCTGCCCCTGCGCTGCTGAGCCCCATTCTGCATGTGTGTGTGTGTGTGTGTGTGTGTGTGTGTGTGTGTGTGTGTCTGTCTGTCTGTCTGTATAGCTGCTCACCCACTGGAGGCCCTGCTCCAACTGCACACAGACCAGCTACAAGCCCTAGCATGCAGGATTCTCTCTCCCATGAGGAGAAAAAGGAGACGGGGTGTTTGCAGGTGCAGGTGTGTAACTTCAGAAGGTCCTGCCAAGGTTCTCAGCACAGCCACGACGTTTTCCTCGCACCCGTGCTGCAGGAGTGGCCCAGTTTCTCCACATCCCTGTCAGCGTTTGGTGGAACCATCTTTGATTTTTACCCCAGCCATCCCCATGGGCTGGCAGTGTGTCTTGCTGGAGTTTTCATGTGTATCTTCCTCACTGCTCCCCCTATTAACTATCTTGGGCTTTAGGAGTCATGTAAACATTTCTGCCCATGAACTGGGCCCTCTGCCTGTCTTTGCCAGTGCAGTTCTAGGTTCAAGGGCTATTTCTGGTTGAGAAGAGCAACTCTAGACAAATACCATTGATGGGGGATGTCCTTTTTTATGCTGTATGTGTCTCTTATTGGTTGATGAATAAAACACTGATTGGAGAGTATCCAGGCAGGAAGACAAGGAGAATTCTGGGGAGAGGATGTGGAAGGGGAGCCACAAGGGAGATGCCACGTAGCTGCGGAAGTCTGGGCATTCTCCAGTAAGCCAAGACCACGTGGAGATGCACAGATTAATAGAGATGGGTTAATAATTAAGAGAGAGCTACCCAGTAAGAAGCCTGAGCCATTGGGCAAACATTATAATTAATAGAAGCCTCTGTGTGTTTATTTGGGACCAAAGGACTGCGGGACCAGGTAGGACAGAAATTCCATCTATATACCACCTCCCACTTTGTGCCTTGTGTTTTCACACGGACTTTAATATCTTTCATATGTGTGCTTGCATGTGTGTACACATGTGTATAGGTGTGCATGCACATACACGTGTGTGTATACACATGGAGACCAGAAGTCCACATCATTGTCTTCATCAATCCTTCCCCATCTTATTGTTTGAAACAGAGTCTCTCCTAGACCTGGAGTTTGCTATCCAGCTGGGCTTGCTGGCCAGATAAATCCAGTAATCTCTGCTTCCCAATGCATCAGGTAGAGGGGTTCACACTCCCACCCCTGGATTTTTACATGGGTCCAGGGGATCCAAACTCAGGTACTCATGTCAAGTACCTTCTGGGCCACCTTCTCAGCCCCCAAATTTTAAAATCCTGATTAAGTCCAACTTTTCATATCTTTTTCCTTGCACGGGTCATATTTTCAATGTCAAGTCTGAAGTCACTTCTAGCATAATTTGTTTCCTGAAAGCTCACAGCTCTGCGTTTGACACCTGATTTTGTGGACCATTCTGTGTATATCTGTTACTGGGGTGTGAGAGCTGAGGGTCATTATTCTCTGTGACACTGGTATGTGGTTGCACCAGCCCCATCTGGGGAAAAGCAATCTCCCTGCCATTGCATCTGAGCCTTGGTCAAAAGTCAGCCAGGTGTGGGCTTGGAATCCGCTCCCGAGTCTGATCTATGTCCCCAACCATCACTTTCCTGTGTTCTCTGTGTTCACAGCCCCCAACCGCTGTTGTCATACAACGAATCCTCGTCAGGTAGCCCTTGCTCTCCCAGCTTCACACGAGAACTTCACCCCTCAACACACACACATTTTGCTGAGCTTTGCATGAGAGTGGTGTCCGGGAAGGCTTATCAACCTGAAGAGATCTAATGTGGTCTGATTCATGAGCAGAGCATGGCATGCCTCCCCAGTCACTTACTGTTTCTTCGACATCTTCTGCTGGTGCTGTGTGTGCTGCTTTCAGCACACAGACCTCTTAGTCTTGTATTTCCTTCTTAGATACATCCACAGAATGTTTCCACGCTGAACCACTGGAATGTATCCCCAAGATGTGGGTTGACTTAGCTGTAATTCTGCCATGCTATTGGTGGGCCCTTGGGTGTTGGCGCAGTGGAAAGACCTTAGGTCACTGGGGGTACGCACTGGAAGAGGACACCTTCCCAGCTACCGTGAGGTGCGCAGCCCCTGCTGCCACATTCACTCAAAGCAGCAGAATGAGTGAGCTTGAAAGCTATGAAACCGGGAACCACACTAGGGCATTTTTCTAGGATGACTCATCGTTCGCCAAAGGAGAGGATGACTCAACATTTGCCAAAGGAAAGGAATGCCAACAGCACAGTCTTCCGGTTAGCTGTGGCTGTCAACTTGACGTAGCCCAGAATTCTAGGTGGGCTCATGTGCAGAATCGCCTCCAATCAGAGTAACCTGTGGGTGTGTCTGTGGGGCTTTTTCCCGATTGGCAATCGATGTAGGATGATACAGCCCACTGTGCATAGTGCCACCTATAGGGAGGTGCCCAGCTGTATAAGAATGTAGCTAAATGTGAGCGGAGAGCAAGCCAGCAGGCGGTTTCTTCCGTGGTTTCAATTCAAACCCTGTTGTGCATCTGCCCTGATTTCCTTCGATGGTGAACTGCAAGATGAAATAAATCCCTTCCTCAAAGTTGCTTTTTGTCATGGTGTTCATTACAGCAGGAACAGGCAAGTTGAAATGCATCCTGCACATGTTTACTGCCAACAGGAATACGATTGACTTTTGTATATTTATCTTGTTTTCTGTGACCTTACGGAACTCATTCGGAAGTTCTAAGAAGCTGCTTTTCAATCTTCTCTATGTTTTGTTCTACACAGACAACAAAGCAGAAAGGGTCATTCCCCCCCTTGTCTGTCTGCATTTGCTTCCTTTGTCATTCCGTATTGAAGTGGCTACTGCTTCGGAGTATGAGTGGTGGCCATATGCATCGTTCACTTGTCCGCATTCTCAGAAGAAGGGAGGCCATTTTTTCCCAGTATTAAGAATGATGTTAGTCACAGGTCAATACCGATGTCCATTACCAAGTTAAGGGAAAATAACAGCAACAGCAACAAAAATCTGTTCCTGCTCCGAGAGAACAGGTTGAATTTTATCGAATTCACTTTTGTATCCATTGACATGATTGCATGGTTTTTTTTTTTTTCCCTTTACCTTTTCAACACGGCAGACTGCCCTGGGTGATGGCAGATATTAAACCATCCTTGTACTAACTTCTCTTGAGAACATTTTCTTTTAACATACTGCTGACATCTATTTACCAAAGAATATTGTGAATAAGAGACGGATCACTGGTTAATACTCTTTTCTGCTCTTACAGAGGACCAGATTCAGTTCCCAACACCCACATGGCGACTTGCAAACATCTATAACTCCAGTTCCGGTGGATCTGATGCTGCCCTCTGGCCTTCTTGGGCACTGCACACATGTGGTTCACTTAACACACAAGCAGAAAGAAAAATACTTCTACACATAATGTGGTTTTTTTTAAAAGAATATTTTGTGTATTTTCATGGATATTGTTAGTCTGTAGGGATGTGAGTGTAAGAGAGTGAGAGAGAGCTTTGATGGTGCTGGCTGCCTCTGCTGGGACCACACGTGGGACCTCTTCTACCATACACCTTTTTTAAACCAGATGTTGCTGGAAACAGTATGGAAATGGCCTCCACAGTCCGACTATACTGTGGATCATGAGTCAATACCAAACCCCTTCCCCTCCAGTGAACTCTGCTCCTACAGCCCCAGGCATCCAGGAGCCTTCTGCCTGCTTTGATGGAATCTAGCTGCAGCAGAGGAAGTCCATATCATATGTCAGTGGGAATAGACCTTGGCCTCAGATCTGGCCATGCAAAGCCACATGATCTGCTCCTATGAGACTATGCAGGGGTCTTCAAAGAACTCTGCCCTGCCAACTAAGCCAGTAAACGCAAAATAATTTAAGCCACATCAATGTTACTTATCAGAATTCAGTTTCCTGTCTGGTTTAGACATAACTTCAAACTGTAGATGTGTTCTGCAAATTCTTTATTGGAATACTTGAAGAAAGGTGGCCACCAATGTCCCCTGTGGGTTAGCCCTGTCTTTGGTATTCAGACACCTGGGTATGTTCTTGTCTGATCCACCTCCCAGAAGCGAGGCCTGGCTATCTGCCTGGTGCCAGAAGTAAGCCCATCATCTCCCTGGAGACCCTTGCCCCTGTCAGCAGCAGCAGCCAGGCTGCAACCACAGCTTACACAACAGCACATCATTCAGACTTCATCAGGGGATCACTCCAGTCTCCCTCTAGGCGGGAAGGATCGAAAAGCTGGTTCTTCTCTCAATGAAGAAACCACTGATGACAAATGCTCTGATACACACTGATCTCCAAATGCAACACTCATGCACATGCACACACGCACACTCACACACACACACACATACACACACAACATACACACACACACACATACACACACAACATACACACACACATACATACACACACATACACACATACACACACATAAACATACACACACATACACACACAATCACCACACATACACACACCACACATACATACATATACCACACACATATACACACACACCACACATACACACACACAAGAACACACATACATACACATACCACACATACACACACAATATATACATACACACACATACACCACACATATACACAACACACACACATACACACACTATATACATACACACACATAAACACACATACATACACACAGCACACATACACAACATACCACATACACACACATACACATACACACACATACACACAATATACACATACACACACACACGCATCACACATACACACACATAAACATACACACACATATACACAATCACCACACATACACACACCATATACATACATATACCACACACATATACACACACACCACACATACACACACAAGCACACACACATATACACATACACACGTGCACACATACACACACCACACATACACACACACACCACACATACACACACCATAGATACACACACATACACACACATATACACATACACACATGCACACATACACACACACATCACATACAAGCACACACAATTCTGGTTCAATGCTTTTCTTCCGTGGGGTGCTGACTGTAGGGACAGAATAAGGTTTTCCAGGGGCACCTGGGCGCCTGTGCTTCCTGCCATATGAATTACTTCAGCAGATACAGGGCCCACCCTGTGTTGTAGGGGCCCTTCACAGCGGAAGGATGCTGGAGATGTCTCCCACACAGGCCAGATTGGCCTTTCCTGGGTACCTATGCCCTTCACATGCTGCTCTTGCCCCCACCAGCCACCTCCCCGTCCTGACTTCAGGAGGCCTCTGTGACAAGTGAGCAGACAGCCTGCCCTTAGATCCCAGAGTGGCACCCAGGGGCCCAGCCGGCTCAGCTCGAGCAGGGCGCTGCTCCCTGGACGGCAGGCCTCTGAGGGGCACAGGACCACCTCCATGCTATTTAGGAACAGCACCATCCTCCACAGAGCTAGGGCCCTCAGCGCTGAAGACCAGAACTGGCCACACAGCCTATGCTGCTGAGTCAGCTCTGTCCTGGGGGCAGCTTGAGGGCAGAGGGGACAGGCTTTGAGAAAATTGCTTCCCTCCTGTGTTTCTGTAGGAATGTGCCCAATGAGCCAATGCCCAGCATAATGGTCAATGGTCCCAGGTGGCCACTGGGCACTGGTGTCCTAAGAAGGGCAAAGACATCTCACTTGAGACTTGTACAAGTCATAACTGGAATTTTATGTTGACTCAGGATGGCACACTGCTATTTGTCTGCACTAAACGAAATGGATTCTAAGTGGTTTCCACCTGATTTAGTGAGGATAACAAATTTCAAAGTCTCTGTTCAGCCCATGCTCCCTGTGTCCCACCCTCATTGCTCAGCAACACCTCGGAGGGTGGGACTGATGTGTGGGCTGGGGAAAGCATCTGTGGGTGCCTGGTCTCACTGCACACGTCAGGAATGCGCCCCATGAGTAGGGTGAGCAGGTGAGGGTAGAGCTGGGCACTTCTCCTACAGGAGGCATTGAGAGCAGCGGACAAGCGTCATCCAGGAACAATATAGTTCTATTACACATGCTTGCCTCCTCTGCGAACACATGCATGTGCACACACACACACACACACACACACATACACACACACACACATACACAGTGACCACACATGCATACACACACTGACCACATACACACACACACATACACACACGTGCACGCGCACACACACACACGTGCACACTCATACACTGACCACACACACACACACACACACACACACACACACACACACACACTTAAAAACACACACTTTTCAGAATGAGCCAGGCCAGTCAAGGATCTGCCATCCTAAAAGGCTGGAAAAAATTAGCCCAAGCAGCAGACAGGAAAAGACAAGAGGCACTGGCAGGCTAGAGTCAGACGCATCTTTGCCCACCTTGCTCCCTCAGGGCTCCCAGCTCCTCCCTCAGCGGTGGGTGCCTTCTTCCCAGCCCCACTACCAAACAGACTCCACCCCCATGCTCTCGCCCCCATGCTCTCTTTGCACCCAAGGCACCCTTCCCCCCAAATAGTTAGAAGTCTGATACTGTCTCTCGTACTGAGCTGATAATGACTGAAAGAGCTGGAAGGGATTGTTTTGTCAAGCATGTCTGTATTCTAATTGTGGAAAAAAAAATCTTCAAGCCAAAGGAATGCATCTCTAATGGTAAAAATCCAATGATGTGATTCACCCCCAATAAGCCAGGTTGAAGAAGCGATATCTATTTGGAGCATGAGGACGTCTAAGCCTAAGGCTGGGAACTCTCTCCTGAATTTCAGTAGAGATCCAGGGAGAAGCACAGAAGTAATGGGGGCACTGTGCCATGCTGACACATTTAAGCTCGCACAGCCATTTCCTGTGCAACTACCAACACTTGCCGGGTGATCTTCCCAGGAAGGGATGGGGAATGAGGCAGGCAGGCCGCCGACAGCCCATGGGCCCTGGGCCTCCCATCCAGCACACCCAGGATTCTCATGGGCATGTCCCTGAGCCTCTCTACAGGGCATTGCCTTCCCTCCACTGTGCCCAGTCCTCACAGCAGCTCCTGTGGTCAAACAAAGCAGGACTAAGGAGTGGAGGCAACAGCCAGCCGGCCTCAGGGACCATGCCCAAGCAGCTGCCCCGAAGGCCAAATCAGGAGAGGGAGCCGGTGAGTGTAGACCCTATCCCTCTTAGATCAACCCTGGAGGGACAGTGTGAGTATGAGCAGACTGTCATCCAGACAAGCAGGGAAGGTTGGAGGTGACATGAATGTCACCATGGCAAGAATCATTAAAGCAGGTGAATCCCAGCCCTGCACCCCAACTTTTCCATGGAACAGAAGGGATAAATGTTGAAGAAGCTGCCTTCTCTCAGGTGCAGTGTGTTTCTCTCTCCTTCTGCCCGTCCTGGACCCAGGGAAGGTAAGAGGGAGAAGAAGGAAGTGATGGGAGGGGGCCCAGGGGATCAGACTCTTACAAATTGCAATTTCAGACACCATTCACAGACCCATTTGTGTCTCCCTCCAACATCCTCGGAACTTTTTGCAGAGAGAGGAGAGAGGAACCAGTATAGTCTTGTAGACACCTCCCTGCACCTGCCTGTCCCACTTAACACGGGCCATCTGCCCACAGCTCAGTAGCTGCCACGCTGCCCTAGAAGAAGTAGGGGACTGTCCTCAGCTTCCTGGGACTGTCCTGGTGAGCCCTCATGGCTTACCCTGAAGAAGCAAGCATGCCATTCTCCTGAATGACAGCCTGAGTGCAGGCTATTGCCCTGATGAGGGCCCTGGGCAACTACGTCAATCCCTTCCCTACAGCTACTCTGCCTCTCCCCCTGGTAGGGATGGGAGTCAGGGGACCTAGAGGCCACTAGAGAAGCTTAGGCTCTGACAGGGCCGTACTCTGGCCTGCCTATTCCAGGCAGCTTAGCTGAGTCTATCCGAGTTATATAACCAAACTCTCCATTAACCCTCCATGAGTCACCAGCCCCCTTGAATTCCTGGAAGGGGTCTCAGAGGAGGAACAAGCTTGGTTTGCACTCGATTACTCCAGATGCACAAGCCCCCAGCCTGTCTTCCCCTCTCCGTCTGTCTCCCGGGGAAGGAGGCAAGCAAAACCCTCTCCAGCCAGACTTCAAACGCAGGAATCTAGATCAGAGATATATTTGGCTTTCTCAGCTAATCTTTACATCAATTTGGTCTCTACTGACTTGTAACCCTTTGAAGCAAACCTAGCAACGGTGTATTAGAACCATGTGACTCCCACGGTAACCCCTAGAGAAAACCCCAGGCTCAAGAGACCCACAGCTGGGGGTTCTAAATCCACAGGCTCTGTAAGAACCCCAGCTTCCACAGCATGCTCTGGGCATATGTGTTTTCCCAAAGAATGCTCAGGCAACGTCTGACAAACACCCTGCCAGAGATGACACTGAAGCTTCGAGGCTGTGTGGGAGGCAGCCAGACCCCAAGTGGTCCCAGCTAGAAGGGTGCAGATACATAGAGGGAGAAGCAAGCTGTCCGTCTCCAGGGACCAGAGGTAGACACTCAGGGAGGTGTAGAGCTGCTTGTGGGCTGTGTGTCCAGCTCCTTTCCCCGCGGCACAGAAGAGAAGAAGCAGGGAAGGAGAGGGGAATAAATAAAAGAACAGAAACGGACAGAGAAGGGGCATCTGCTACCAACCCTTCCGCTTGGCCCAAGGGTGAGAGAGAGGGGTGGGGTGTGCTGATGTTGCTGGAAGCTCTCCACCCCCTCCTAAATTTACCACTTATTCCAGCGTTATTATCCAGATGAGTATCATGGCCTCTGACCCTAGATGGATTCCAGTTGAAATCAATTTAGTAGCAGCAGCTGGAAATGAGAGAGAGCCAGCATTCACCCTGTGCCCAATGTTTGCGAACAAAGCATTGACTCCATCCACTAAAGCCTGGCTGCACAGCCCCAGCTGCTGGGGGACTTTGTGCTGGGGCTGGTGACAGCCAGCCCTGTGGATCCCTGCCGGGAAGCCCAGACACAACACAACACACACTGGGAGGGCTTGAGAAAACTGTGCATTGTATTCTGAATGCGTACCCAGGGCCTTCCTAGCATAAGGGATGCCAAAAGCTCGGGGTTGGGAGACAGGACTGACTCTGGGGAACAAGGCCAGTGTTGAGTTTAGGACTGCCTTCCTCCTCCTGAACACAACCCAGCAAACATTATGGGTGCTTGCTCCCAACTACTCCACGCAACCCCGTGAGGGTGAGGCCAGTCTCTTTGGGTCACAGCCGCAGAGGCCACCAGCCACCAGCGCCAGACCTGAGGACTTGGGCTGCCTAGGGGTAAGCACACTCTGTGCTGCGCAGGGACCAGACAGGCCAGCAAGCCCTGAGTCTCCTTCAAGGGCTGCCTTTCTCGGGACCCAAGGAAGCCCTGTTACAACTCCCACCGATACATACATACATACATACATACATACACACATACATACATACATAAATGCAGAAAAAATCCAACTCCATCTGTTTCTGCCTCCCAAGGCATCAAGGCTCCACGTACAGTTTGGCTTCATCGCAGAAGTAACCAACCCTGACTCTCTGGGTGGGAGCTAGGAAGCCCCTCCCTCAGTTTGCAGGGAACTACCTTTTCCCAAGCAGACTGCCTTCTGCCACCCCAGCCTAACCATGCTCTGAGCTGGGCAGCAAGATGCCCAGTGCTCACTCAGCAGGAGCGGTGGGGAGCGGTTAGCAAGAGAGGATGAAGGACTGCAAAGCAAAGGCGTAACTCCAGGGCCCAGGCTCTGTGTTCCTGCCCAGAGGGAAACAAAATCCCTCAGAGCGCCTGCCACAAACACTCAACTAGCTCCCCTCCTGGCAGCCCCCTTTGGAGATGGGGGGCGCATGTGTAGAAAATCTTGCAAGCTGCTTCTGTTGGTGGGGGGACCCTAAAAGGTCAAACTCCAAAATCACCAGCTGAAGCGGAGAATCTGGCACGATAACGTTGTTCTATGGTAACTGTTGAAGTGAATTTTGAGCCCCAAAGGAGGTTTCTTTGCTGGTGCCCCCCCCTTAACAAAATGTACTAAACTATCAATCTAACTACTTGTGCAGGTAAAGTTGCCACAAGTAAGCAGGTGACAGACTACAGCTCACGCTGCCTCTGGACAGGGAGGGAATCCACTAGGTTGCCCTCAAAGCCTTGGGATCTCGCTGAGCACTGGGACAGTCCCGACCAGAAGGGTGGGAGGGCAGGCAGGCAGGCAGACAGACAGATTGATGGGCAGACGGACACCTAGGTCGGGGTCATGCCAGAAGAGCTGGTCCTGTTTCCTTTGGTCCACACCCCAGAACTGCGGGAGCCAAAACCTTATCTCACCACAGTCCACTGACAGACTGAGGCCCAGCCAGCGCCCCACACTCAGCCGACTAACCTGATGATTAACCAACCCCCTAAAGCCCACAGCGCAAACAAACTCAGCCACCAGGAAAAGGAATGACAGTCCTCACTAGATGATGCCAACCGGACCGGCATCTATTCCTAGGTACCAAATCCACTCGTAAATCAAGGACAACTAGAAAACACTCGCGTGGCAGTCTCCTTCAGACTTCTCAAAATCAGGTCGCACGCATGTTCCTCCCTCCCCTGGCCCCACTTTCTCCCCAGCTTCATGCTGGTGGGGGTTGGTGAGGCAGGCAGCCTGCCCCAGCAGCCAGCGACCCCTTGTGTCCCCAACACGGGAGCGCAGTGCATCCCAGTGGACAAACACTAGAAGTGCAAGTAGCCTTTCTCTGCTTCCATCTGCGTCGTCTCTGCCTAAGTCCCACCCCCGACCCAGACCAAAGACCCCTTACTTGGGGGCAAGGATAGTAGAAACTCCGCACCGCAAAAGAGGCAACTGCATCATGGGGACCCCTAGGCCGCCCAGGGCAGGATCCAGAGAAGCCAGAGCGACTCAGTGGGTGGGCAAAGTTTGAAGAGAAGGGTCTTTCCAGCCGGCCCCATAACCGCGCTGGGCTTGAGTTCCTGCTAGCCCTAACGTCCCAGGCATGGACAAGCCCTGTGTGCCTGTGTGTCTGTGAAAGGAAGGTGCTTGGAGGGGGTTGCCTGTTATCTCTCTCCCAGAATCCAAGCTCTCCAGACCCAGCTGTCCGCCAGCTGCGTGCGACCTTCTGCCCGGAGGTCACCCCCAAAGCAGCTGGATCGGCAGCTGGGCTCCTACTACACTCCTGCTCAGGGCTCCCCGGGGTCCTGAGGAACAGACAGAAGGGCTGGCAGAGAGGCTGTGAGGTTCTGGGCTCCTCCAACTCCGTAGCAAGGCTGGCTCAGGAACTGGGAGGGCTGATGGCTTTCCCCGGCGCCTCCAGCGTCAGCCCGGGCCCCCCCGAGTCCGCCGCGCCCAATGGCCCGCAACTCGCGCCGGGCTCCCGAGAGGAGGCGCGCCGGGGCCACGGGCCAGGACACTGCGCTGCTGGCTTCCCAAGCAGCGGGCGCGCCTAGCTTCCAGGTCACTGGGGCAAGCGACCCCAGACTCGCGGAGCTCCTTGCCGGAACCAGCTGCAGGCAGCAGCGCTGCACGGCTTCGGATGCTCCACGCGGGCCGCCTCAGGGAGGCGAGAAGCGGTGCCTTCGTTTGCAACCGTGAGCAGCAGCCCAGCCCAGCCCAGTTCAGCACCCACGCACCCCCACGCACCCTGCTTTCTGGCGGGTCGCTCACCTGAGTCCTAAAAGCTGTTGGATCCACATGGTCACGTTTCAGGGAGCCGAGCCTCAGACCTTGCTTGCCCCGGCCATCTGCGCGGCGCTCGCGCCCGCTCGCTCCCGTCCCGTGGCGCCGCTCTCCGGCTTCGGGCCGCCGCCGCCCGCCGGCCGCGGGGCGTACAGCGAGTCAAAGCGCGGCCGAGTGGGGCTCCATGCCGGCCGGTGCGCCGCCGCCAAGGGGGCGCATGGCTCAGGCGGGCCGGCCCGCGGGGACGCACATTCTCCCGCCTGGGTTCCGGACTCGGGGCTCCGGGCTCCCTCCGCAGGTCACACGGTGCGGGCGGCGGCGAGGTGGGCGCTCTCCAGAGCTGTCACCGGCCGTGAGGGTCCGAGGAGCGCGGCTTCGCCCTCCGGGGCGGCGGGCAGCGAAGCCAGATGCGCGGCGCACCGTGCAAGGACCTTCGAGGCTGTGATCGGCGTGGCCGGGGGCTTTAGAGGGTCGCCCCTCTGGCTCACGCGGGTCGCCTACACGCGCCTACGGATTGGGGGTTTTTCGTCCCGGGTTCCGCCACCGATCAAGTTGCCGGAGAGCTCCGTCTGAGCGCTCGTTCTGCAGACGGCCGCGGCCGGGAGGCAGGCAGGAGGCGGGCAGGGGAGGCGCGGGGAGAGGGCGCGTGGAGCGCGGGGCGTGGGGACGCGCGGCGGCGGCGCCGCGCGGAGGAGGCGCGCGGGGATCCCGGGCCCCGCCGCCCGCGCCCACCGCGCCCTCCGCAGAGTCGCCCCGCCGCTTGGCCGCCTCCCTCTGCGCGTCTGCCTCTGGGCTTTTGCCCCCGCCTCCGCGAGCGGGTCCCAACTCCTCCCGCTTGGCCCGGCTCACGTCACCCTCCTTCCCCGCCCCTCAACCTGGAATCGGAGCCCCTAACCAGGCCGGCCGGCTAGGCTCACCAGCCCACCTCGCTGGAGCTGGACTGGCGACCTGGGCTCTGAGTGGCCTGGGCGGCGCCGGAGACAGGATTCTGGCCCGCCCCTTCCCCATCCCTAGCTGCGTCCCGGTCTCCACCTTGGGAAAGGCTCGAAAGAGGCCGCAGGCTCCGATTGGACCGCCGGGCGCCGCCGGATGGTGTTGCCACGGTAACCGGATGGCATGCGAAGCAGTTAAGAGGTTCGGACCCGGTTCTAAGTACGCCCAGTGGACGCGGAGGGCTGATTTGGGGAGGGAACGTTCTCATGGGGCTCGGGGAGCTGGGGCTGCACGAAAAGTTTCCTTCCGCGGAGCTGCAAGGCACTGGTGACGCGAGAGGCTGTGGGAGGCTGCGGAGGGTCCTCCGCTAGGGAGTCCTCCCGACTGCCTGGGCCTGGCCTCGGTCCAGGCAGATGAAGTTTCATCGTTCTGTTGGAGAGTGTTTCTGCCCGGTTATTTAGTCTCCAGCCCGCTGTCCTTCTCGCCCCTAGTGTAATGGCAACTGCAGCCTTCTCCGAGCCAGAGAGTTAGGAACCTGGGTTTCCCAGACTCTGAGAAACCTTGTTCACTCACCGACCCAGCATTTCCCGGTGCCCTACCTGGTCAGTCGTATCTGCATGGCCGGTTAGTGAAAGACAGATACTCTGAGGTCCCCTTCCTCTGACAGAAGTGACAAGGAGGCACGGGCTTCCATGGAGGCCAGAGCTGCTGAGTCCCTGAGGAACTGTTGGGACAAAACCCGACTTTCAACTCCACACAGGGGCGGAGAAGAGCAAAGTCGAGGCCCTTAGAAATGAGCAGCAGCCAGCGGCCTTTCTGCTTGGACATGAGAGCCAATACCGGGAGGGTAAAGAGAGGCTAGCCCGGACTTTGCACAGTGCTGCGTGCAGTGGCTGCAGCCCAGCAGATGGCCCCTAGGAGAGAGTGAGGCCTCCCTAGGAGGGTTCCTGGAGGAGGAGGAGGAGCCAACAATAAGCCCCAGGCAGGCCCTTCCCCCAGCCTCCAGCCCAAGGGTTTTGGAAGCCAGAGATACACTCAGCCCCAACCCAACCCCAACCCCGCGCCCACCTCCTGCAAACCCTCCGGCTGGACAGGACAAGGGTAGTTCTGATTTCCCTCTGGAGACCCCAGGAAGGAGCCTGAACGTGGGTATGGGTGCCACCGTCTTGGGGTCCTGGGTTGTATTATGCAACCTCCTGGACTCTGGGCCCTCTCCTCTACAAGACCGGTTTCCTGTCGCTTCCCTCTGGAGGTTTTAATTAGAACTAAGTAAGTTGGCTGGGCACGCGTGCAACTGTTACTAGCTCGGTGCCAGCCTGTGGTCCAGAGACACCCAGGTGACTCAGCACTTCGATTGTCTGGCTGCTTCTGAGTTGTTTTCCCTCGCAGCCCTGGTCCTGACGGGTTGTGGGGAGATGATCTTACAAAGCCAAGAGCCAGGGAGGTCCTAATAGAACCAGCCGGGCCCAGCTGCCAACCAGAAAGGAGATGCCTGCACTGCTGCCACCTAGCGGGAAAAACTGGAGTACTGCAAGGGAGGCCCTTCCAGCAGCCTGGGGAGTCCTTCCGGTGGCATCTAACAGCCTGGGCAGCCAGGTGGCTGGGGGGGGGGGGCAGTGGGGGTCGGGTTCTGACCTGGTTTCTTCTACAGACCCCTCCCAGACTTACAAGGTCCACTGGCCTCTTAGAATGCGGTCCATGCATCCCCATGGAGTTTATGATGTTATTGAAATGTATTCCCAATGAGGGAGAGCCTGCGCTTAGCCTGGGTGAGACCCCGGGTTCAATCACCAGCACTTGCCCAGAAACAAATTAATGATCCCAGTGTGTGACTTATGTATGTTCTTGTTGACACATTAAATGAGCAACTAGGAAATGCCAATAAAGCTGACAGCCAGACAGGTTCTGAGATATTTGCCACCTCAGCTGCCTACAAATTGCCCATGGCTTCTGTTTGATATCACAGGTAACACTCAACCTTCAGTCTGCCACCTACAGCTATGACGCAAGGAAATGCTCAGCTTCAGTGGTAGTTAACCAAACCAAGATCACACTCTCTTGCCCCTGTTTCAAGGCCTGATGGGGAGGGGCTGGGCTAAAAACACGATGGCTAGAAGCATTTTCTCCAAGCAAGGATGGGTCCATTAAATGGCAGAATTCTCCAGGGAAAAAAATGGACAGACCACAGTAACACAAATGACAGGCCTCTCCATTTAGGCAGGGGAGGAACCCTCAGCCGCCATCAGGACTTTTAGAACCTGGGACCTGGGCATGTAACTTCAGTTTTCCCTAGAGTAACTCATATACAAACCTCACCAAGGCAAGCCCTTGTGTATTATTTCTTCGTTTTCCTTTATCTCTTGATTAAAAAAAAATCTCTGATTATTTTACAAATGTTAAAGAAACAAACAAAAAACAAAAACCTTGTATCTCACCATGCGTGTGATCTGTTCCCTGGAATTCAGGTCTCGTTTTGGTAGCCGGCTGGTTTACTTTTCTCTCCTTCAGAGCTAGCTGGGGTGGGGTGGGGGTGGGGTGGGGAAATGTGTCACTCCACCTAATACACACATGCATACATGCATGCACATACATGGATGTAAACATTGTGTGCTGGTATACAGATACACACACAGACACAGTGCCCGTATTTGTACACACATGGGCACATTACAGATGTGGATGAACAAACTGACACGCATGCATCCACACATACGCACACACCTGCCAGCCTCCGTGTGCACAGGCAGGACCCCTACTAGGGCTCCCTGTGCAAAGTGCAGGCCCTCATTTCCAATGGTTTCCCTTCTGCATGGCAGACATCCCCGCCTGGAACCGCCAAGCCTTGCTACAGGCTCCTCTCCTCACCTCTCAACAAAGGAGCAGCAGCCCCGCAGGAGGTCCTCCTTGAAGCTCTCTGAGGCCATTTACCTAATGGCCTTCCCAGACTTGACTATTTTTAAAACCCATCCAAAGCCAAATTGAGCTGCCATTGTTCATTTTTCTCCCGAGGAGGTAAATGTGTCTTAAGCATGACATCTGATTAAGTAGCTAAGTTTGGGGTTTTAAATGGAAGGAAAATGCTGATTGAAATCATTATAAGTTTCCTCAAAGTGTTCACACAGGTGTCATCCCCACCCCCTCTTCCTTGTTAGCTCCTCCAAAAGTCACCTTGCCTTCTCAGAGAGGGTCAGCGCTGAGGGCAACTGGAATCACTCCTGCCATCCCAGCTGTCACCAAGCAGGTCTGCTTGCTGCCGAGCTCAAACGGAGCCAGGCTAGCCTGGCAGAGGAAGGAGTGAGGATGACAGAAACTCCCACCAGCAAAATGGCTCACAGGCCAGGCAGCTTGCAGCTCAGGGGCAGCAAAGGAAAGGCTGAGACTCCCCTGCCCTGTTTGACACGATGGGCGGTGTGCAGAGATGGATGGGGAACGGCTCTCCCTTGATTTGAGCTGAGCAGAAGATGGATGGCCCAATGCCCTGAGTCCTGCTGCAGGAGGAAAGGGGCTGCCCAGTCTGTCCCAGCAGGAAGAGGCCCCTGGTTGGACAGCTTCCAGGCCTCTATGGGTGACAGCTTTGTCTTTTCTATTTAGGTGGGAAAGAATGACAGAAAGGAGGGCCCAGCTGCCTTGCAAAGTGGCACAGTTGCAGAGCATTTCCCTGGCACTGCTAGGTTGGGAGGGGTAGGAGCCTGGGTCTGGAGAGAAGAGAGGATGAGTGGTTCCTGGGTGGGCGGACACAGGATGGGGAACCCCATCTGGGGAGCTGAGGAAGCCCCTCGGGGAAGGTGCTTTTCCCAACTCCCGTGAGCCCCCAAACCTAAGGTTTCTGTCCCCTGTTGCAGTTCTCTGTTCTACCGAGCGTCCAGGTGTCTCACAGCATCGTTATCTGTACATCAGTGTGGAACGGAAGTGGGGCGTCTCTACTGCATCCCAGCCAGGAGGAAGACAACCATAGTGGGGAAGCCACCAAAAACCAGTTAGGACACAGAGACCACCTAATGTAGAAACTACAGGAGCAGCCTCTCCCTCCCCGATTTCCCAGAATGCTCTGAGCCTTAAACAGGATCCCAGAAGGAAGGCAGGCCTGCACCAGGTTCTCAGGATTGACATTAACTAAGCCAATAAGATGGCAAGGGAAGGGCAGCCCACAATGTGAGGAACAAGACACTTGACCACACTTAAACAGGGCATAAGGGCTTGGCAGGAGAGATCCTATGTGGCCCAGTGTCTCATCCATGGCATTCACAATTGGGGAGGGGAGCATGTACCCAGGAGGTATACAGAGCCTGAGTGTGGAGATAAGACTGTTGGGTAAGGTTCTCCAGAAGTTCCCCAGACGCCAAGGCATGAGGTAACGATCAGGTCTGGTTGCAGCCGCGGAGACTCTAAGGCTTCTGGCTCCAGGCAGAAGCAGCAGAGTTTGCAGCTTTGAGTTTGCAGTCCCCGTGTCTCTCTTATGTTGATGGTTGTGAGCCTGGCCTTTAACGGCTGAGCCATCTACCCCGCCAGCCCTCATGTCTCTCCTGAGTCAGTTCATAAGCCATACCAGCCAGTTCAGACTGAATTTCCTTATGTCAACCCCCCACCACCACCCCACCACCCCACCCCCCCACTCCGTCTCAGCAATGGACTCAGTGAGGTTAGAGTTCCTGCTTGTGGCCATGGCTGTCGCTATCCAACACAGCTCTACTCCATGCCATAGGCATCTAAGACCTGCCCTGGGAGCTGCTCTTCACTGAGCATCTCTGGCCACACAGCAGATGGTGAGGGGCATGAACAGAGCCCCCAACCACGGTCCTGCGGTGTCTCCAGGGAATGTGTAAGATCACTTCCCGTTTTCATTTCATTGGCTGAGGCAAGTCACATGGTCAAGCTGATGCCACAGGGTGCTAATGTGTCATTGGGGTATGAATTTCACAAAGGGTGAGCCAGAAATTCTTCAGAGGGACATCCAATCCTTCCACACTCTCCAAAGCCAACACCTCAAGAAGAGAATTTGCATCTTCTCAGCCCCTGAACTCGACAGATTGTGAGAAGGAAGGCAGCTGTTTCTTGTAGATGTTCTCAGCCTCCCCGTCTCCAGCTACAGAGCCTTGAATCTCAACACCAGGACCGTTGGGATCCACCTTAGCACCTTCCCAAGTGCAAGTCCCTGGCTGCACCACTAGCATGCAGAGTCAGCTGCTAATCTATGGGGCGAGTGGTTCATATCTGACTCCGAGGTGAGCAGAAGTTGCATCTTTGAGAATTATGCCTCTACGTGGAAGAGAACATTGTGATCACTCGATAGATTGAAACCAACATCTTCACCCTCACCGCCATCGTCCATCATCACCATCATCATTGTCTGTCATCATGACTTCCATCATCATCACCACTGTCCCTGTAACTTTCCATACCATTGCCGCCATCCTCCTCCTCCTCACCGTTCTCACTATTATTGTTACATCACTGTAACCATCACTACCATCGTTGCTATCACCACACTCACTGGGATCAATATCATCTCCACTGTCGTCATCACCATTATTGTCCCCGGCATTTCCATCAACATCATAGCCATCACTGTCATTACTGTCACCATGGACATTACCGTCATGTCTGCCATAATCATCACCCTACCCATCATCACCGTCTCCATCACTACCACCATTATTGTCGCCATCAATTTTTGCTACTTGTTGGGTGCTCGGGCCATGCTAAGAGCTGTTCTCGGCACATCCAAGAGCGGCCAACCTTTCTGCGACCCCTTTCTTGACCAGTGATTGCCAGAGTCTGCCTTCCCACGCAGTGCCTCAAGTGGCATCTGGGCTGCTCTCTGCCAATCTAGGAAGTAATTCAGCAGAAAAGCCACTTCCTTGAGCACCGCCTTTTCAGAGTCTCTGTTCTCTGATGTGGAGCAGTTTCCGGAACACGCTTGAAAGGGAGGACAATCTGTCACAGGCAACCCTGTGAAGGACAAACACCCAGGAAGTTTACCCCAGTGGGTCTAAAGTTCACTTAAGCCTGCCTGTCAGCTCAACTCATCTGAGAGGCCTCGTACACTTACAATCTCAACTTCTCAACAGTTCAAGGGATGGACAGCCTGATCATCCAAACACAACATGAATCATCGAATCATCAGGCCCTCCATGAGGACCAAGGCCACCGAGTCAGACGGTCACTCACTTGTTCCCAGACCGACAGCTCTAGGCATCTGGCCAAGGAGCTGTCATATCAGAGGCAGTGTTGGGAAGCACGGGGCCAAGACTGAAGGCCGCACCCCAATGTTGAGCGTGGCTGGATGACCACGTGGGTCTCTTTCTGGAATCAGTATACATGGAACTGCTGCTGGAATCAGTGCTGACGTCTGAAACTAGCGTGCGGGAGGCTGGCCCTGACCTATTCCACTCCCCACTCTGACTGTGCTGCAAGTAGAAGTTACATGACATAATTTCTGGTAGAACTCATAGGCCCTGCTTGCAATGCAAGTGGAATCCAGAAGACATCCCAACCACATTGTCACCATGAGCTATTGAGTCTGAGTGATGGTAGAAGCGGCATGCCCAGGCTGCCAGAACTGAAAGGGACACCATCTGGGAACCAAGGCATCATGGACTTCCACGTGGAACTCAGGGCCCCGACAGGACAGGGAAAAACAAAGGTTTCCTGAGTTCAGCTACAGTTGATTCTGTCTTCTGTGACTTTTGACCTAATGCAGTGCAAACACGCCAGGGCTGGGCAGTGATCCTGTGAAAGTGCTAGGAACAGACTCAGACCCTCACGCCTCCAGGTTCCAGATCCTCCTGGTAGGAAAGATGCACACTCTCTACACTCACCTACTCGTTTTAACTGGTGTGTGTGTGTGTGTGTGTGTGTGTGTGTGTGTGTGTGTGTGGTGTATGTATGTGTGTGTGTTTGCATATATATGTGGTGTGTGTGTATGAGTGTAGTGTGTGTGTGTGTTTGCCTGCATGTGTGTGTGTGTGTGTGTGTGTGTATGAGTGGTGTATGTTTATGAGTGTGGTATGTGTGTATGTATTTGCCTTCATGTATGTTCATGTGTGTTTGAGTGGTGTGTGTGTATGTGCGGTGTGTATATTGTATATGTGTGTGTTTGTGAGCATATGTGGTATGTGTATATGAGTGTGTGTGGTTTATATGTGTGTATGTATTAATGGGTGTGTGTGTGATGTGTTTTACCTGCATGGATGTCTGTACACCATTTGTATGCCAGGTAAGAAAGGGGGCCAGAAGAGGGCATCAGATTTCCTGGGACCAGAGTTACATACAAATGCTTCTGAGTTCCCATGTGGTGCTGGAACCCAGGTCCTCTGGAAAAGCAGCCAGTGCTCTTAGCAACTGGCCATCTCTAAAAATAATAACAATAGGCAACAATGTGGTATTGGAAGCATAAAAGGGACAATCTCGGGCTGGGCTCTCTCTCTCTCTCTCTCTCTCTCTCTCTCTCCCCACCCCCTCAGGAATTGAGCCCCAGGCCTCAAACATGCTCCATAAGCACTCTATCACTGTCTTATTATATTTCGAGACAATCTCAGCCTGGCTTTGAACTTATGATTCTCCTGTCTGAGCCTCCTGAGTGGCTGCAACAACAAGCATGTTGCCACTTGGTCTGGCCCATGAAGAATTTCCCCTTATTATCCACTTCCTGTATGATCTACTTCCTGTGTGATCCAGGCCCTTTCCCAACCTCCCCGACACATTTCCAGCTTTGATTCAGACACTGTAATAGGGGTAGAGAGATCCCCAAATTCCTTGTTTCTTTGTTCCCAGATTTCTGGAAATTTCATCAAGCAAAGAGATTAAATGCCAGGTCTCTGGGGACTGTGACACAGCGCCAGGTGAATGCCTAAAGCTGGGGAGGCCGCTTTGTTACAGGAGCTGGGGAGAAGGCCACGAGGAGCTGTGAGCAGGTGTTGCAGAGCTGAATCAGGCCACAGTTTCCTGGATGAACTTGCAGAGTCTCCTTATTCCAAGCTATATAAAGCAACAACAACGATCAGGGCGAGCTCAGAGGAGAAGCATCTCCCACCTCCCCAGCCATGCCCCTCTGCCAGCAGCAGAGGTGTGAGCAGGAGTTCAGCAGGGATGCTGGAACCAAGCAGGTGGGCAGCTCACAAGAAAATCTCGTGTGCTGTCCTCTTATGATAAAACAAACAACTTCAAGGCTTATCGAGAAAATCCCCAGGTTATGATCTCCAACCAGCCGCATGACTCTGCTGGGTGCCATCCTCAACACTCTGGGGACAGGAGAAGGGGACTGAACTGTTGTCGTCAGTCAGTGGCAACGGTGACCCAGTCCAGGAGCCCTTCAGGACCCACAGGCACCCTAGCTCCTCTTAGGAAATGGTGTGGTGCTAGCCTGGGGCGTGACCGCTCCTGTGCCTTGTTCTTTGGTGACTTGAGACTCTTACTACAATTCAGACTGATACCATCCTACATCTTTTAAGAAATAATGGCAAATGTCCACACAGTTATACTCACATTGTTTTCAAGTATTTTCAGCCCTTAGATGTCTTGAATGCAAGTGTGTGGAATCCTCAGGCATGGAGGGCCAAGTGTGGGTGCCCTGTGGGCCTCTCAGCATACGGGACACTCTTAGATAACCGCCACCGTTAGCACAGGCCGGTGGCAGAGAAGCAGATGTGTGGATGTCAACCAACCTGCTGATGTGTGCCCCTTGCCACAAGGGTCTCTGGTGGCGGCTCCCTCGTGCAGGTGGACTAACTATATCGATACTGATCATAAGCCACCATCCACCTAACTGTCCCCTGAAATCTTCCCCGAGGTCATTTCCAACTTTCTCCTATGCCATCCAGCCCCAAATCACATGCTCAGTTTCCCTGTGTTCTCAGGGGCTGGAATCACACACACAGCACAACCCCTAGTCCTTCCCCCTCGCTGGCGCAAAATAACCTCTAGATCACCGGGGACTTCTGGGTCTCAATACCAGGTGCAGACGAGCAGATGACAGCACAGGAAAGTACAAGTCTCTGTGCCGCCACGTCCCTGGGAGCAGCGACTCATGGGACCAGAATTTGTGGAAGACCAGGACGTACACAGGATCTACCCTAGGCTGCCCAGGACCGAGAGAGCCTGCACCTCCAAGAAAATTGGCAGAGGAAACCAGGAAGTTGGCTCAGTGTCTTTTGCTAGCCAGTGCCTGAGGAAGAGACTGCGTGTTTAGGTCTCGGCATGCTCCTGGGCATGTGGCCAGGCCCAAGTGAGGCCTACCCCTAGCCAAATCTGCAGTTCTTGCCAGACCTGAAGAAGCCCCTGGGCAGGAAGCAAAGATGCGGCACAGCCACTGTCTGTTCCCCACATCCCAGTCCTGGCTTGGTGTTGTCTGCTTCTAGAGAGATGGGGCCCCATTGTGAGCCTGCATCCTGAGCACACTAATGAGCCCTCCCTAACTCGGGAGCGAAGCCGTTGCTTGGAGAGTGGTCCCGATTACTGGGTCATTATTCCCATGGGGCAGGTCTCCCAGCACTGGCCTTTCATCTGGATTTCAAAGCAGGCCAGCCATGCTATAATGGTGCAGCATCTCACTTGAGGCCCAAGAAGGAGCCTTTGAAAGTGAGCTCTCCGATTCCCCTTTGCCAGCATGGCTAACGGGGAAAGACTGTCTATCAAGGGACAGAGACACAGCAGTCAAAGTCAGGTCCCCTGCCCCTGGCACTGCAGGGCTGCGGGAAGCAAGGCCTGGGGTGGCTGCGGCATGATCTCGTCTCCTGTCCACTTCAAGGACAGCGGAGCCTACTGCAGGCCCCCGAAGCTGGGGCTCAGTTGTAACCAAGCTGTATTGCACAGGCCCAAGTCCCACCACATTCCTGGAAATTCTGGAAGTGTGTCCCTAGAAAAGCCACTTAACCCTTCTGGGCTTTCATTGCCCCTTCCATAAAATGGGGTCAGCAACAGCTCCGGCCCTCTGTGTCCCTATTACATGAATTCTTGGAGGTCCGGCCTAGGCCATGCTTGGTGCATGCCAGCGAGCGCTCTGTAATTATGAAGACTGGGACAAGGGCATGCTGAGGCCACGCCCTGGCTGAAAACTGGATATAGAATGATGCAGAATCGGAGGCCCACGGGGCCAGGCCCACCTGTCACCTCTGGTCCTGCACTCTGACTGGGCTTAGCTGCCATCTGGCCCTCATCTTCACTTGGCCCAGGCTCCCATGAGCCAGGGACTTCAGAAAGAGAGTTCCCTCCCGTATTCTCATGCCCCTTGACCAACTTGACAGGGTCTTTGGGACTCAGGCCAGTGTCACCCCTTCCTACTGGGATTCTCTGTGTCCTTGACGCCACCTCAGTCCATGGCAGGATCTCCTCTGTCACATCCTCCTCCCTTCCTCCTGGATCTCTCATAAAACTCTCTTCCTTCTGCAGGACAGAACTTTGACCTGGCCACTCTGCCGATGCCCACGTTCCTCCAGACGCCCTTTTCCCCAGAGCCCTAGGTCCAAGAGTCTGCGGGCACAGCCATGGCCATAGAAGAGACACACCCTTTTGTGGGCACTTTGAGGAGAACAAAGCAGAGATAGCGGGTGGAGCCACACCTGGCCCCCACGGGAGCTGGGAAACACACACCAGACACAGAGAGGAGCAGACGGACCTAAGGCCTCTGTCCTGCATGGTCCTGGTGACCATGTTGATCTGTTGTCAACAGCTCCCTTCGGTGCTGTTTAGTATGGCGAGGGCAAGTTCATGCAGAAACTTCTAGAGGTTTGGGATAGCCAGACTGGGTGGAAGTTGAGTCAGGGCTGCATGCTGGTGCAGGCCACCAAGATCAAGAGGTAAAGGGGTCTTGCTGTTCGTGCTGCAAGGCTCCTAGCTGGGATGGTAGTTAATGTATTTAATAAAAACTATTGAACATCAGCTTGGGGAGGGGGCTCTGCCTAGTTGTACAGAAAATAAACAGAAAAAGAAATGTGTGTGTTCCAGAAGGTTCACAGCCCAGGACTGGCAGACCATCTGCAGACTTCCTAACTCTGCAGTCCATTAACAGGTTAGAACGTCCTAGGTTGAGACATGAAGGCACAGAGAAGCCAGTCACAGAGCACATAAGTCTGATCACTGAGTGACCATAACCCAGTCCTACAAATCTGCATCCAGATCATTTCCCAGTGAGCAAACCCAAAGTACTCATTAACCAGGACAATGGCCATCTCCACGCCAAGCCCTGGGCAATCAGACCAATAACTCGGTAAATCTCATCTATTTCTGGCGAGCACTTTGGCTGAACAGGAGATGTTCTGCCTCCCGGGATTTAGTCTGCTCCTGTCTTGGAACACTGGGGTCCACACCCATGGCCATGCAGGAAGTCTGGCCAAGTGAGACTTGGCCCTAATAGGCAGATAGCATCCCCACGGGGCTCTGCCTCTCCTGGGGTCAGATTTGCTGACAGATCTTGGGCCAGTGCATAATACAAAGCGGAGCTGTGATACCTGGGGCTCTGCAGATCCAGGAAAATAGATTTTAAAAACATTAAAGTGCAATAGCTCAGGAGGTCTGACTCACGCCCAACAGAGTAAATCCACCTTCCAGGAACGGGGAGAGGGGGAATGCAGAGATGAAGATGTGGAGGAAAGACTGGTCTTGGGACTCAGCTGGGGAGGAGGGGCACAACAGCTTCTGCTCTTGGGCAAGACCTTGTCTACTAACATCCTTGATCATCCTTGCTCAGGGCCACATGAGGCTGATAAGCAAGAAGTGGCAACCCCATTCTGAGGTGGGACTAAGATCATTGTGTGGCAGCCCGTTGAACTGGAGAGTATGGGAGCCCATGTCTGCTCGGCCTCCCTACTGCGAGGCAGCCATAAACCCAAATCCCAGCCACCGGCTCCCATTGGGCCTGTTGGTGTTTGCGCTGCTCTCTGTGGGCCACACATTTCTGGCTAGGATGGTGTTGGGAGGAGTGAAGCGTGGCCTAGTAGGAACGGACCTCATAAAAGTGATCCAGTGGTGACAGGGTGATATCCTGTACTCTCTGTAGCAGGACATCCCTGAGACAGGATCTACTTGACCAAACTCCAGTCAGCTCCAGAACCCTGTCGCCAGGCAGGGTTGTCTACGTGTTTCCTCATCCGCTTGGATGAGAAAAACAAATCACCTTTGACCCACACACACTCTACCCCGTGGGAGGGAAATGGATGGGGGTGATGTGGGGCTGGCATGGTACAATGGAAGTTGAAAGGAGACCCCCAAAAGGATGCAGTAGGAGCCAGGAGGAGGGGCAGCTGGTACAAGGCACCAGGTCACAAGCAGAGTCCCTCTCTACCCATTGCTTTCCTCTGTGGGCTTTTGTCCTCCTGTTTCCTGGCCCCAGTCAGCGCGTGAGGCCCCAGAGCCACACCGCGCACTGCACAGGTCCACTCTGGCTCCACCAAGTTTATCCACCTGGGCTGAAAGTCTTAGGTGTTGTGAATCAGAGGTTTGGTCCCAGCCTATGATGCTGTTAAGAGATCCTATTGGAACCTTTAAGGTGTTTATATTAATACAAAAAATGTCTAAGTCATTAGGGGCATTGAGAGGAACTGTGGGTACAGACCATCAGGTGAGCGGCTGTGTTCTGTCCTGTGCCTTCACTGTGATGCGCTTTCTCTGCACAAGCCCAAGATGATGGAGCAGGATGATGATTTAATCCTGCAAATCTGTGACACACACACTCATACAACACTCAGGCACACATGCACGCACATGCTCACACACACATGCTCACACACATGCTCACACACATGCTCACACACACGCTCACACACACATACGCACACTTCACACAATTCACTCACACACGCTCACACACACATACGCACACTCACACGTACACACACGCACACACACACTCACATACACACATACTCACACACACATACACACACAAATGCACAGACTCACACATGAACGTGCACACACACGCTCACACACATATACGCACACTCACACACACATGCTCACACACATGCACACACACACATATACACACGCACATACACACATACACATACATACACACACGAGTGCACACACTCACACATGAACGTGCACACACATGCTCACACACATATACATACACTCACACACACATGCTCACACACATGCACACACACACACATACTCACACACACATACACACACGAGTGCACACACTCACACATGAACGTGCACACACATGCGCGCACACACACACACTTTACCCAGGTGTTTGCTCTAATGTGGGACAGCTGCCCAACACTGGATACAGTGCAGTACCCTGGGCCGTACCTTACCCAAGAAGTTGGCCCTCACCCCAGCACCTGTGGGGAGAGCTTTGTCATCCCAAGGGAAGGTAGGGGGTACCATATGTGTACTTGTGATAGTCCGGCTGTGCCAGAGAGACTGAGACTACAGACCACTAACAGTAATATCAGCCTTTGGTGTTCAGTTCATCTATCCATCCACCCATCAATCCATCATCTATCCACTTATTACTCCATCCATCCATCAACATCATGTCTATCCCCCCCATCCATCCACCCACCCTTCAACCCAAATGGCCATCTTTCCATCCATTCACCCACCTACCATCCAACCATATTTCCATCCATCTGTCCATTGTTTATTCACTTTTCAGTCCATTCGTCCAACCACCTTACATCCATCCATTCGTCCACCCTCCCACCCATCATCCATCTATGCATCTAGCCACCAGCCGCTTAGCCATACATCACATACCTGGGATGGATCCTGGGTTTAGCTGACCCCCCCCCAGGCCTGGGATGTTTGGCTGGCTAGGGTGGTCTGTACGAAGCTGGAGCATGAGGCACCCTGACCTCAGAGAGTGAGTGAGGAAGGTGAGGGTAGGGCCCACCAATCTCCTCCCATCCTCCCTCAGCATCCTTTCCTATAATAGCCGATAGCTTTGGATCCCGTACCTGCTAGAAGTCCTTTCTAGTGAATGACCAAACCCGAGAGATTTGGGGGCTCTGGGCTTGCGTTTGGGCTCAGAGAGGCAAGCAATCCTGTGGCTCCGAGTTCCATAACCTTTGCAGTTCATCTGGAGGAGGGGGAGCCCTTGACAACAGGCACATCAGGAACTCCAGTCCCAGCCCCCATCTTCAGGACTACGCTGTGTTTAAGGTACCCTGCCATGAATCCTGTGACACTGAGTTTTTTCAAAGGAATCTTAGGAAATCTGTTGTGGTGCAGCCCAGAGATTAAAAATGCAAATTCGTCCTATGTGGGAAGCTGGGCAGGAGGTACCTTGTGAAAATCAAAGGGACACGGGAGGGACTTTCCTGTGGAGGCAGAGGATGAAGCCTCAGCTCCCACTCCAGCTGTGGCAGATGTTACATAACAGGGCCTACTTCAGGTCCTCATGCTGCTTGGTGACTTTCTCTTCCCCTTCCTTCTTCGTCCTGCCCCTCCTCCTCTAGCCTGGAGTATAAACATGATGGGGTCTTAGTATCCTCATCAGCTCGAAACACAAGCTGGAAGCCACACATGGCCTGAAGGACCCACCCTAGGGAGATCGCTCTGACTCTGCCAGCATCCCTTGGGTTACGTAGGAGCATGGAGTGTCCTCAGCCCTGCTCAGGACCAAACACCACACACAGCTGCAAGCCTTGGATTTGGTCAGCCTCAGCCACCTTGCAAGGGACATTACCAAGTCATAAGGTCCCACGAGAGGGTACAACTGCCTCCTCGTGTCATGCTGTTGTCACCCTATGCGACACACTTTCAGAGACACAAGTACCAAGTATGAACTAAGAAAGGGTCTCAGGGCCTATGTCATTTGAAACCATGCCTCAGTTGGGACATGCCAACACTCCAGCCATAGCATGCAAAGTTTGCAAGTGTTTCTGGGTATGAAGTAATCAGCCACCTGATGGCCAGGTTTCCTAAGGAAGCTGAGGTCCAGTCTCCACAAAGCTTCTGTCCGCCGTGGCGGACTCCCTGCTCAGAAAGCAAGGACCTACGAATGTGGACCTGTTCGAGAGCTGCCATGAGAATCAGGCCGGGAGGCCTCTACTGCCCCGAACCTGCTTGTAAACAAATTGTCTCAATTTGAGTGGCATCAAATAATTCAATGAACCCAATGAATAGAACAGCAACAAGGAAGAACAGCTTTCAAAGCTCACAGAGAAACACAATTATTAATGACAAAGCTTGCCAACCTGAAGACGTCCGGTCTGCCTTGATCCAAGCCAAGGAGGTAAGAGACGCGTTCAATAATGGGAGTCCTCACACATGTAAGATTTAATTGTGGAATTATATAACCACACTTCACAGGAGGCACCCTGCAATGAAGCCCTGCTTTTAATTATTCCAGGGCCAGAAGGGAACAGGATTAAAAGATCTACAAGTCTGCTGTGTCTAAACTCTGAGAGACATCAAGAGAACACAACGAAGCGACTCCATACAGACGGCTTACGTAGGGAGCCGCCTCCCGTGAACAGTTTGCAAGGCTGTGCACTCTCACAAAGGTCTATGAGAGGAAGCAAGAAGCCAGCCTCAGCCTCAGCCAGAATAGCTGCCTGCTTTAGTATGAGGGGAAAAAATCCAGCAGTGAGCAGAATTTACTTTGAGCTTACCAGGTACATGAACACCCGTGGAGAGAAAATTGTCTCAATTAAAAATGTCACAGTCTAACAGAGAGGAGGCCCTGGAAGGTGTTGGCCATTTCAAATTTATTAACCAAAAAAAGGGGAGAAATGCAACTTTTCAAAAGAACACAGCAATTTTTATGAAGAAATAAATAATGGTAAGAGTCTGTTGGGGGAAAAAAATCTCTCCAGAAAAATTCTAATAGATTCTTCACTGTATTAAAACTAAAAACCAGTCAAACTAAATAATGGTGAACCAATAAATAAGGGTTGGAGAGATGGCTCAGTGGTTAAAAACACTTACTACTCTTGTGGTTGGTCCAGGTTCGGTTCCTAGCACCCAAGTGGTAGCTTATAAACATGTCCACCTCCAGTTCCTGAGAGTCCACTGCCCTCTTAAGACCTCTTAGGGCATTACACACAGTTGGTGTAATGCAGACACTCATACACACAAAATACAAATTAAATCATTTTAAATGTCTAAATTGTTATATAGTTATGTATTTCTGTTTATTAAATATTTAATATGCAAATACATTCTAATGGTTTGCATCTTGTTTATATTAATATATGAAAAGTAATTATATATTTATTTTGTGTGATCCTTTATAAGATTCCCCTGAATTTGCATGATGGATTGGAAAACTGTGTTTTCACGTGTTATTAATTCTGCCCACACGGTGTTTCAGACATCAGCTCTTCTGGATGGTCTGCCTTCTGAAGATGGGTGGAGACCGGGTTTTGTGTGCCTGTGGCTTGTCAGGCAAAAGCGTGGAGTCGTGGGCTCTCAGGTGGAACAGGAAAGAATCGGGACCCCAAGGTGGTTTCAGCAGGAACAGAATGCTGAGTGCTCTGTCTGTGGCAGACCTTGGCCTCTTGGGGGCCCTGGATCCAGGCACGTGACGAGGCCACACACCTGGGCTCCACCACGCAAATACCACGGGGATTATTTTTACCTGCAAGCTCTGGTTGAACGTGTCTGATCCTGCATTTATAACGGCTTGAGGAACTGAGCTCTTCTCACAGCATTGGCCCTGAGTGACAAGGAAAGTGGCTGGAAATTGTATCCCATAAAAATAACGAACCCCACTGAAATGAGCCAATCAAAGCAGCTGCTAATGGCTTCCTGTGGAGACAGGTGTGTGGTGTGACTCCAGCAGAGCAGGGCACCCAGCCCGCTCCTGGCTGGCTTCTGAGATGACATTCAGTGACCTGGCCCCTAGGGACTGCTCTACTTGGGATTTGTCCTCAGCCCTTCTGCCACTTTCCCCTGGGTACCATGCTGGGGGAGCCTGGGTATGACAGGGCAGAACAGGGCAGGAGCAGGCACCATCACCTTTAGAAGGAACTAAGCTGTGCATATAGTAGCCACTTAGCAGCCACCTGAGGCCAGCCTTCTAGGAGCCCTCTATCACCACACCCTAGCACTCCCCTCCCAGGCCAGATCGTGTGGACTGTGCCCATCTGGTCCCCATCCTTCAGAGTGTTCCCCACCCTGGCCATCGCTCTGCCTGGAGCATCCAGATCCCCTCATCTGGCCGTACTGCCGACTCCTTCTGGACTTGTCTCAAATACTGTCCCCTTGGCAGGCAGCCTGTTTGCAAACCTGCGCACAGAGACCAGAACAACCCATTCTCATGTCTTCTGTGACTAGATTGGCTGCAATGGGGACACTTGGGGTCCCAGGGCACACCTTCACTTGTGGAGTACCTGAGCTGTGTGGGCTCATGGAGAACAGGTCCTCAGGGCTGGGTTTCCAGATGCTCCTGGCATGCGGGGTACATAGTCCACGCCGTATTTATCACCTTCCCTCTTCCTAGGTCCTCCTGTGTGACCAAGTCGCCGCACATGTCAACCTGGAGCAGAGAAGGGGTTACCTTGGCTCACGGATTCAGAGGGTTTGGTCTATGGTCACTGCTTCCTGTTTATCAATCACAGTGGAGGACAAGCATCATGGAGGCAGGGCAGAGCTTCTCATGCAAGGGATGGGGACAGGAAGTGGAGATGGGGGGAGGGACTGGGGTAACGCACACTGTGTAAAGCCTGGCCTTCAAGGAAGGCACAGCACTCACAGCCACCAGCACTGCCTTCTAATGATGCAGTCAGCTGTGGTCCAAGTCTTCAACATAGCAGACGTGGGGGTGCACTGTAGGTCTAACACCCATGTACAGTTTCCAGGGACCCATTGGTCTCATAGCATAGTCTTTACCTGGTCCTGTATATTGTTACTCTCTTCTTCTCTGTTCGGGGCTCACATAGCCTTGCCTGCCACCTCCCTGCCCCCGTGTGTGTGGTGTGTGTGTGTGTGTGTGTGTGTGTGTGTGTGTGTGTGTGTGTGTGTGTGTGTGTGCTCTCCGTGGATCCCAGTATTTGGACGATGGAAGCCAGAGGTCCTCTGAAGGGTTGGAGGCGTTACCTTCCCTTTCTCCGTCATTCCTTCCCTAGTGTCCGCACTCCAGGCCTGGGGCTTGTCTGGAGTCTGCTCATCTTTATTTACAACTCTGAAACCAGCTCCTCAAGGGTTGCCTTTCTCCCCCCTTCACAGCGCAAAGGCAACTGTCACTGTCCATCCTCCCCAGCGTACATGGACTTCAGGCCCGGTCTTTGCTCCTTCGGACGGGCTGCGGCTCTCTCGTGGGACCACCTGTCCTTGAGCTCACGGAGATAACCCGGGGACCAGGTGTTCATCAGCTACCTGCAATCAAGTGCAGGCTGGAGTTGGGGTAATACAGAATCGTGATGACAACCTGGAAAGTCAAAATCACAAAGTCTGCCTCTCGTGGCAGCCTCGTTAGTGAGCGGCTGCACCTGGCCTCGTGTGCGCTGGGTCTTGCCTAGGATGCCTTGATGGCTCCAGGGCCCACGGGGTCCTGTGTTTCACGCTGTGGAGCTGTGGTGCAGACTGTGAGGGTCGAAACACCAAGCAGAGGCTGAGGTTAACAGGACCCAGGATCCAAGCCCCTTAAGGGCTGGAGGGCTTCAAGTCCTTTGAGTGAGCTGTTAGAGCTGTTAGAGCTGGGGTTTCTCCTCTCTCTACCAGCTCCCCTTTAGGGAACAAAGCAAAGCTGGGGTGAGCAACTGTTATCCCAGCACAGAACTGGGCTGCATCCCGAATCCCAGATAACCGTGGAGTCCAGGGATAAGTGTGGTTGAACAAACTCTGCCGGGTGAATAAAGTCCGTTTCTCTGCTGGCGCCAAACGGCGGGCATGAGCACGGTGGAGCCTTGCCAACTCCGGGCTCGCACGGGACGACTCAAACTGGATCATTATCCATTTTATCAGCGACTTATTTTTAGCACAATTTAACAATTACATGTAAAGTGTGAACCATAAACCTGATTTACAGAGAAGCTGCTAATTTTCTGTCTCCACTTGGGCATCTGACAATGTGCGAGCTTCCGTTTAGCAGCCCCAGTGCACCCTCCCAGTCCTACCTACCCCAGGGCCCAGTTAACCTCATCTATTTATCTGTCCAGGACACAGTTACAATGCGGCGAGGGAGTATGGCAGCCGGGCCCCGGGGTCTGCCTGAGGTCCTGGGCTGGAGCGGGCATGAGAACGGGAAGAGGTCCAGATCATGAGGTGCCCTCCTAAAAGGAGCTGCAGCCTGGTCCCCGGACCTGCGTCACCGCTGAAGGATGGGATCAGCGGAGATGTGCATCCCTAGGGAACTATTCGGGGGCATCCTGTTCTCAGAGAAGCCTTGCAGGGTGGGCCTTAGACACAGCTCTCTGGATGCTTCTGACGGTCTTTCTGTCAAGCATACCCAACTGGTAGCCAAGGAGAGGCCAGGGGCATCAGCTGTGCGGAAGGAAGCTTTGCCCTGGGCTGTCAAGGCAGCTGTCATGGTGTGCTGGTCCTTCAAACAGAGTAGCAGAGAGGAGCCGGAGGGAGGGAAGGAGAACGGGAGAGAGGAGAGGCTGGAAGGATGGAGCAGTGTTCTGCCAGTGCTCAGGCCTTGGTGCTAGGCTGCCTGCAATCCAAGTCTTACTATTAGTTCTCATCAAGTCACTATACAGCCCAGCCTGGGGACCTCCCTGCCTTCTCACTTTTTCTGTCCTCACTGAAAACAGCTGTGGCCCATTCCAGGGGGTCGGGACACACTCTCACTGCCTATCTTAGCTAGGTGCTTCCCTCCGTCACCTGGTCCTTACCCCTAAGGTCTGGTAAAAGGACAGATCTCTTGCCTCTTATTTTATTTATCTCGAAAACAAAGGCACACATTTGCAATCTCGATACCAACGTTTGAAAGGCAGAGCTGGGTCAGCAGTGGCCTCTGAAGGCAATGCTGGCTGGGGTGGGCCTGGAGGCCATCGCATTATGTCATTGCAGCTCCTCGGAATTACCTTGCGAATTATTTATCATGCCTGAGCACCTTTTGATTTGGGCTCTTGTTGAGCTGTGATGGCCCTGCTTTGCCTAGTGGCAGGTGAAACCGCTTTCTGCCCTATCATTCTTTATCATTCTTTACCTCTGATGGGGCCTTTCTCTCTCTCTGCAGGGGAATCACATCCACTCCCACACAGGATAAGAAGTTTCCTTTAGGAATTCTACTGTATCTCTTCCTGGGGGTTCTAGGAACCACCAGCAATTCTCATAGCCCTGGTGACATGACCCAACCAACTGAAGATAAAACGTTTGGTAAAAATCCAAAACTAGGATTTTTTTTTTCCATTCCATTGGGGCTCTTGGTTTGAGCCATCCCCTTGTTCTGACCTCTCTTGGAGTGGTTTGGGTTGGTGGACCACTGCTATTAATGACCAGCCAGTCATTAGAAAGGATAGAGCAGCAGCCAGCCTCTAGTGAAACCGGCTTGGAGGATATAGGGTTGTCACCTCCCCACATTTGTGTCACCGAGAGCTTGAGATATGAGGCCAGGGCAGACGGAACAGGTTAATGCAAGGCCTCATCCAGGAGCATTGGGTGGAGTCCATTGTGACGTGAGGAGAGGAGAGAACACGTGCAGAGAGAAGAGAATCCGGGCAGAGGCTGAGCCACAGCCACAAGGCTAGAACATCTGTCTGGAACACCCAAGTCAGGAGCATCTTACTCTGGATCTCTCAGAGGGAGCAGTGTTCTGCTGGTGACTCCCGTGACTCCACATGCCACCTAGATCCCAGACCTGAGCTCTCCAGAGCCAAAGAACAGCAATGCCTGCTGTCCTAGACCATGCAATTTGAGGTGCTTCGTCACAGCGTGGCAGAAACCCATCTCATCTGTGTATAAACTGGAGGTTTCATCACCAGACATATAGAGCGGGAACACGACCGCTCCCGGGTGTGGCTGAGGGGGAGGTTTTCATTGTAGATGTGAGAGAGAGGACACACAGAGACATCTGGAAGAGTCCAGAGCAGAGAGAGAAAGCTATAGTCTGAACTTGGCTAGCAGACTGGCTGGGCCGTGAGCAAAAGGGTAGGAGGAGTGAGAGAGGAAAGGAAGAGAAAGAGGGGGAGACAACAGGGAGAGAGCAAAGAGAACCGAGAGAGCGCATGGTCCAAATGCAGGGTTAGATAGGAATGAGGCACTGGGGGAAGGGAGGCCCATGAGATGGAGGAGTGTAGGGGAGGAGGCAGGGTGAGCAGAACTGAAAGGAGCCACAGGTTCTGAGTGAGCCTGGAGGCCGGCAGACACTTTGGTGTGCTCATAGGCGCCACAATTTGCCATTTGTCCTGAGTTTCCTTTGGTCTTGACAGCAGTCTGTGTCTGGGTCTCGGTGATCCAGCAAAGGCAGATGCTGTGGAACTGAAACAGAAGCAGGTGCTAGGACAATGCGGAAACTCAGCCTTACCTGCACAGGCTTGTGCTTTGCAAAAGGCCAGTAGTGGCCTACAGTTTCTTACAGCTTTTGTAGGTTGGATAACAGTGCTGATATCCCTGTCTACACAGCTATCTGGGGGGTGGTCTCTGAGCCCCAAGTCTACCCAGAGAATGTTTCACCCCAGTTAAGCATGGTTACAGGAACAAACATTGTAGGTAGAAGATAAAACACCTGCTCCTTAGCAGGCAGGATCTGTGGTTGACCAGATAGCCATGCCAATCATTCTTCCAATTCTTTGTTTTTCTAAGATAAGAGGAAAGGGCTCTAAGGAGCTTCCAGAACTCAGCACACTTTAGTAAAACTTTTGTTCACTCTATTCCTACATAATCCTACAGGTTCTTAGAAAGGATCATTATTAGGCTATCACAATACATGTTAGTGTTTTGGTTTTGTTAAATGCATATAAAAGTGGTTAAAAGCAAAGGAAGTGAGAGACATGTCTAGCTAGGCAGGAATATGGGACAAAGAAATGTATGCTATGGCCACTCAGCAACTGTGACTTAGCGCCTTCCCCAGAGCTCCCCCCCCCCAAATCCAAAGGACCAAACAAGAACCTTTCACCTCTGAGTGAAACCTTTCACCACGCCACAGAAACAGAAACGCACAAGTCTCATATCCACAGCACTATCCAATATACGCCAGTCCTCCAGGAATGCACAGATGGATGCACCCTGGCTGGACTCTTCAGGGTTAGAGAGCAGCATTTTTAAACATGATCTCTTACTACCTCGCTCTACCTGGTTGAATATTTGTGGGAAGGATTGTCATATACCAAGCAATCACTGATGGTGTGGTTAACTTCCTGTTGATCAGGGGAAAAAATGTTTATCTCTTGCCAGGAAACACTCAGGATGTGTCTCTGAGGATGGGGCTGAGGACTGGAAGGTGGGGATGAGGATAGAGACAGGGATGAGGACAGGGGTAAGGATGGGGCTGAGGACAGAGGTGAGGATGGGTCTGAGAACAGGGTGAGGATGGCCTCTCCACCCAGTTACATAATTCTTGGTTCCACTTGGGAAAAGAGAAGGGATCACGGTTTTTGAGTGTTGATGTGCCAGACAGCTGTGTTTTCTGATTCAATTTTCCTAACAACTTGACAGGAAGCAGCTTATGTGTCTGGTTCATCTCGGGAACTCGATTGAGTGTAGTTAAGTAAGTTTCCTTAAACCATACAACTGGTGGCATTTGACACCATTCTGTCTGAATCTACATTTATGCTTGATATTTGTTTCCTACCAACTTCACTTCTGCAGGCTTTAGAGGGAGGAGCCTTCATGTCAGGGCCTGGCCTGAGGCCACAGAGATGGTCAGGGCAAGAACTAAAGGGAAATCCATGCACTCTCAGACAGTTCTAGCTGGCCATGCACATCCCTGCTCTCCTAAGCGTCTGACCTGTTCCAGCATCCTAGTTAAGTTGCTATCGCTGTGACGAACAAGACCAGAAGCTATTTGGGGAGAAAATGGTTTATTCCTTCTTACAACCCATGGTCATCACTGAGGGAAGCCAGGGCGAGAACTCCAGACAGGAACCTGGAAGCAGCAGCCATGGAGGAGTGTTGCTTGCTAGTTCATTCTTCATGGCTTACTTAGCCTGTTTTCTTAAACAACCCAAGACCAGATAGATGCCCAGGGGTTGCAGCTCCTCCAACGGACCAGGCCCTTCTAAACCAACCGCCAGTCAGGAAAATGCTCCACAGACTTCCTTACAGGCCAGTCCCGTGGAGGCGGCTCTTTAGTGGACATTTTCCCCGTCCCAGGTGACTCCAGTTTATGACAAGTTCACAGACACTAACAAGCACACCCAGAAACTTTGAACAAAACTTGCCTAACTCACAGAAGCCATCCCCAGAGCAGCTATTTGCATTTTGCTTTTCTAGCAAGAAAAATGAAGCATGCTTTAGTGTGTCCCAATTTTGAGGAGCAAAGCTACACAGGGCCATTAGTGGGAGTATTGGGTTCTTGTCCTTCCCGATCTATGGAGAACGGCTGTGTGGTGTCTGTAATCCTTGTAACCTTTGCATACCCCATCTGGCACACTGTAGGGAGGGACGTGCAAATAAAGGGATATCTGAGTGACAAAAAGTGTCACCTGAGTCTCTCACTGGGAACACCAGGCAGAGAAAGTCAAGGATAACAGGGACCTGACAGCAGGGCAGATACGCCTGTCCTCCCTGGCCTCCCCAGGGTGACAGAGAGGTCAGTGAGGGGCATAAAGATACTTACCACAGGTCACGGGCAGCCAGTGCCCCCACTGTGGGGTTGGGAAACAGAGGGCCTGAGCCAGGTTTGTGTCAGGACAAGTCCTGGTTTGTTTCCAAGTGCGTAGGCTGTGGCACCCACAAGCTGCGTGTGTGCCCTGGCTCTAGCACAGAGCCACCAGCCTTCCCTGAAAGGCATGCGCCTCTGCTTCCACACTGGGGCCTTCATCTTCCCATTTGAGACTATTCCCGGAGAAAGCAGCAAGGCCGCCTCAAATGTCACACTGCCCACATGGGCGGTTTTGTCCAGTCTGTGGGAGCAGCAGGGTTCTTCCCAAGGACACAAGGAAACAAGGCTTTGTTTAAGAGTCCAGAAATGGAGGGATTAAAAATAGACCGACCATGCGTGTACTGGACCTGAGCATATGAATGGCACCTTCTCCACCGTAAGATGGGCTGAGAAGGATCTGGACAAGATGGGGTCTATATCTGGGTGAGGAGTGTGCCCCATCTGAAGTCTCAGTTGGCAGCCTGTGGCACTATTGGGAAAGAGGGTCTAGAACCTTCTGGAGGTGGTTTCTTGTGAGATGAAATTAAGTCATCCTTGAAAGTGGTATTAGGCTCCCTCCTTCCCTCCTCCCTCTCTCTGCTCCCTGACCACTGTGCTCCTCTATCGACTCCACACCAGGAATGTCCCGTCTCACCCAAGGCCCAAATGACCAACCACACAATGAACCTCTAACATCCTGAGCTAAAACAAAATTTTCCTCCATAAACTAATTTCTCTCAAAGATTTTGTTGTAGTGTGTGATGAGAGATGCTTTGTCCTGGCCAGTCCCGAGGCCCTTGAGTCCCAAATAAACATGCAGACACTGTATTTATTATAAATATGTTGGTTGATGACTATGGCTTCTTATTGGCTAGCTCTGCCTTAATTATTAACCCATTTCTATCAATCTATGTATTGCCAGGAGGCTGTGGCTTACCCAGTAATGCTCTGGCATGTTGTTACTCCTTTGGCAGCATGGTGACTTTGTGTCAGGGCTCACTCTCCCTACCTTTCCCAGAATTCTCCTCATCTCCTAGTCCCCGCTACCTCCCTGCCTCTATTGGCCACCATGTTTTATTAGTCAACCAATAAGAGAAGCATATATACAGAAGGACATCCCCATCAGTAGTGATACAAGGCTGTACAATGCAAGGATCTAACCTTGACCATGTCAGTCACCCTGAATGCCACCAAGTGCATCTTTAGAATAATGGTGTTGCAGGGGGGGGGGGAGTGATCGTATATACACAGAGGAGATGATGCAGAGACAGAAGCAGAGGCTGCTGCAAGGTTCAGGATGCGATTTGTAAGCCAAGCAAGCAGAGGGCAGTCAGAGAAAGGGTGATGGATTGGATGAGGACAGAGTAAGGAAGAGTGACTGACTTGAGGGTCTGAGGTCAGGTCCCCTGGGTTGTGGAAGGCTGGCAAGCACAGTTGCAGCTGGGAAGAACACTGGACCTTGTTCAGATGGCAGCATTTGGTTTTCAAGTGGAGTCAGGCTAGAAGGTGTGTCTGTGAGACCAGATCCCTAGGATGGCAGGTAGGCACTGTGAGTGGGCATTATGAGTTGGTGGTTCCTGGGGATGGGTGGAACAGTTGGGGAAAGAACCAAGAGGAGGTCAGAATGGCAGCTGAGAGGACTCCATCCTCTTCAGGCTGGACATTGAGAAGCAGGGGACAGCAGAGGGGCTGCAAAGCAGTGGAAGAGAGGCAGGAAGTAGTTCAGAGAGGGATGGAGGAGGGAGGTCAGAGTCGCGGGAGCATGGAGAAATCCCCCGAGTTAAATATGCTAGAAAAATGGGGTGAAGTCAGGCGTGTCCCCCAGCTCCTGCGACACAGATGTCCTTAGCAACGTGGAGAAGGTCAGTGCTCAGTGGCAGGGATTGACTTGACGACATGCCAGGCAGGTTGTGGCTGCTGAGAATCCAAAACAATTCCTGGAATCTACTTAACTGGCGGCTTGGCGTGGCATCGCTCATCCCCACTGCCATCCTCAGAGTGAAGCGTTATTAGGTCATGCTTGAGATGCTTCAAGCCTTGAGGTCTGCTCTAAGCGTCAGGGCACACCATGTGCAAATGAACATTTTCCTCCAAGAACATCTGTGCCCGAACCTCCTGGCTCCGTAAATTCTCTGGGTGACAAGGGAGCTACATAATTAGCACCTTATTTCTTCCTTTCCAGTGGCCTGTTTGGCCCTGGGGTCCCGGGCACGGGTCCTTTGCAGACTCACAGCCTGAGCAGGTCATTGTTTTGTCGTCATGGAGAAGACCAGTTATGCTGTGAAGTTACCATAAATGTGTCACGATGGATGAGCTTGCCCGGTCCCGCTAACTGTGCTGCATATTGAAGAACGTGTCTGCAAGCTACAGTCTGAAGTGTCCTTGCAGGTGATCCTCCTCCTCAGATTAGGGTTTGAAGGTAGACTTGCTGTCTCAAAATCCCCTCAGTGGCTTGCACTGATACAGTGATTTAATATCACATATTCTAAATCACTGGAACTGAACATTGTTAAATCTGAGACTCCAAATGACATCGGGGATCAACCTTCAGACCCCAAATTCAGACCCACAGCTGCCTCATGCTCCCCTCTGCTAGTCTCTGAGCTTGAAAACCTTCTTACCAACCACCCAAGGGGATTCAATGCCAAATTCTGGCATTTTCCCATTCATGGCAGAAGGCTACACGTTTAAAACTAGGGAGCCAGACACTCTGATGGTTCTGGCTTAAGCCGGATTGTTCTGGACCCTCAGAAGTAATCGTCACTGTGTATGGACAGCAGAGCTTCTGCTGAGCAAGTGACTCAGGCCTGGCCAGTGCCCTAAGCGTCCCCACATCTTCCTTGATATATCTGCAGCTGGTCCTAAGTGAGGGTTCCTTCCCAGCAGCTTTCAAGTACTATGCTCGCACAGGGTTGGGGCACAGCTGGCTAGGGGCACAACAGGACTGAGAGGCTCCTAGCTGAGGCCTCTGGTGGCGAAGCCATTGCTGGGCAGCCTCGAGCCCTGACAGGCACTCTGAAGCCTGCGGGGATCACCTACCATTTTCCAGTGTCGTCTTCTGTAGCAGATACTGGAGCCAATAGGCCTGTGGCCCAGTCACCATAGTGCCCAGCTCTACACTATTAATGCAGCCTATGTCTTATTTTATATTGTGTTTTAATTTACTCTACTGCTTTACGGAAGGCCATTTTCAAGCAAGTACATAATATCCGTTGAACAAATACTTTTACAGTCCCTTTCCTCCTCATCCCACCCTCCCCATCAGTCTGTTTTGTTACCCTAGGCAGTTTTACTTATACAGCTCTTTTATTTAATAGATTTTGTTTTTAATTATGCATATGTGTGCATGGGAAGGTATGTACAAGTGAGTGTAGTTGACCGCAGAGGCCAGAGAGGGGTCAGACCTAGAACAGGAGTCTCTTGTGGTTGGCTCTTGGGGGGGGGGGATTGAACACCAGTCTGTCCTCCACAAGAGCAGTAAGCATTCTTGACTGCATAGCCATGTCTCCAGCCCCTTGTGTCTGCATGCATGTCATCTATACATACTACTCTACATATTTATGTAAAACCCATGAGAGAGAGGAAATATGTTTGTGGTTGGTGTGGGGGTGTGTGAGTGTGTGCATGTGTGATTGTGTGTGTCTGTGTGTGTGTATGTGAATGTGTGTATGTGTTGTGAGTGTGTGTATATGTGAGTATGTATGTGAGAATGTATGTGTGTGTAAGACTGTCTATGTAGGAGTTTGTGTGTGTATGTGTGTGTGTCTGTGTGTGTGTGAGTGTGAGTGTGTGCATGTGAGTGTGTACGCGTGTCTGTGTGTCTGTGTTGTGCGTGCGTGTGTGCGTGCGTGTGTGTGTGTGTGTGTGTGTGTGTGTGTGTATGTGTGTGTCTGAGGCAGGAACCAGGAATCTCTTTGGCCCTAAGCTGGACATCCAGCCGGCTTTTTACTTTTCCTTTTGACACACTGACACCTTCGGTTGCCCAGGCAGACCTTGGACTCACCGTGCAGATGAGGCAGACCTTAAACTTAGATGCCTCTTGTTACGGCAGGTTTTTCCCACTGGCCTGCGGTGCCCTCCAGCCCGCCTGCTGCCGGTCTGGGCCCACAGCCGCACCAGCCACAAATAACACTCTGAGACTCTGTATTTGATACAATCCTGTTGGCCAATTACCATTATTGTTTATAGGCTAGCTCTGTCTTAATTATTAACCCAGTTCTACTTATCTAATTATTTCCACGTGGCTCATCTTATCTGGGAGCCATGGTTGGCGTCCTCCTTCCTCCCTGGTCTATATCTTGACTCCTCCCAACTACTTCCTCCTTCCTCCTAGTTTCTTAGTCCCTCCTATCTTCCTTTTCTGTTGGCCACAGTGCTTTATTAATTAACCAGTAAGAGAAACATATTTACAGAATAACATCTCCCATCAGCCTCTTGCCTGAGCTTCTCATGCAGCTGTAGTTACTGGCCTGTCCCATGCCATCAGCCAGGTTCAAGTCCACACACATCTTCAGGCACTGTGTGTGAAGAGTTCTCAAGTCATTCCACACACCACATCCATGGTGGGACCCTAATGGAAGTTTCTGCCTGGGAACTTAGGACATCGTGGGGATTAATGACACGGAGTTCCTTCAGTCTGAGACAGCTCACATGTCAAACTGAGCAGTTACTGTCTCCCCTTGCTGTTTCTCTTTACATGGCAAGAATGGAGACCCTGGCTGTGAACTTGCTAATTCTCTCCAGGATCCCACTGTACACGTGGAGAAACTGAGGCTGTGAAAGCCACATGTGGATCCAGGGTCGGAAGCACTGGATGGTCCCTGCAGCTCCCGACTGCACATCCTGAGTCTCCCTGCTGCCCCACACCACCATACTTTAAGTCAAAGTTGGAATTAGGCAACTCTGTTTGATCCTTTCTAAAGAGAGCCCAGTGAAGGCCCATTGCGCCCCAGTTCCCGGGGCCTCATGTGGTTTGAGACTCTCCCAACTCTCTTCCCCCTACAGCCAGGCCACCCAGCCTCTACCCGTCAGGCAGGATGTTCCCTGTACTCTTGGAAACATTAGCCTGTCTACAACCCAGCTCTCTTTAATCCCAGGAAGCTCTGACCCCAGGATGATGCACGGCTCCTCACACCTGACACAATAGACTACAACAGACACGTGGAAGGAATTCCCACGGGTGACTGACAGCTTGCTGGGTCCTGGATGTAAGCTCAGGGAAAGAGCGAAGCATGGGGTGGCCAGCTGTCAGGGAGCTGAAGGGATAGACATGGGGCTCTTACCTTCTCTTGGGGTACTGTAAAGTTTGTCAGCTTGATGCAGGCTGGAGTCCTCTGGAAGGAGAGAGCCCCAATTGAGAAAATGCCTCCATGAGGTTGGGACTGTAAGCAAGCCTGTAGGGCATCTAATTCTCTTTCTCCTTCCTTCCTTCCTTCCTTCCTTCCTTCCTTCCTTCCTTCCTTGCTTCCTCCCTCCTTCCCTTCCTCCTTCCTTCCTCCCTCCCTCCCTCCCTCCCTCCTTCCTTTCCTCCTTCCTTCCTTCCTTCCTTCCTCCCTTCCTCCCTCCCTCCCTCCCTCCCTCCCTCCTTCCCTCCTTCTTTTGTGAATTGTCTTAATTAGTGATTGATGTGAGAGGGTCCAGCCCATTGTGGGTGATCCCGTCCCTAAGCTGGTGGTTTTGGGTTCGTTAAGAAAGCAGAGAGAGCAAACCATGGGGTGGATGCTGATAAGCAGCACCCTCCATGCCGAGTGCACCAGCTCCCGCCTCTAGATTACTGCCCGGCTTGAGTTTCTTCCCTGACTCCCTCCAGTGACGGCTACAGATGTGGAAGCATAAACCAAATAAACCCTTTCTTGCTGTTGGTCATGGTGTCTCATGACAGCAACGGAAACGCTAACCAAGACAGCGTAATCACTAGATAGTGTGAGATCTACCAGGGGGCAGGCAGTCTAGGGGTCTAGATGTGTTACTTTATGTTTAAATAGCACTGCTCACATTCTTTATTTAACTTGTAAGTTTCAATTAAATACCTTGTATGTAATATACAAGTTTAAATTCTCTCGTAATTAATAAGTACATTTTAATTAAATACTTGGTAATTAATACACACTTTTAAATGAAATGCTCAGTATGTAATAAGTATAAATTAAGTATCTAATGAGAGTTTTAATAAGATGCATGGCCCACATTGAAGTTGTGGGTACAACATACCCACGACTTGATACACAGCTACCAAGGGTCACCTGGGGAGGAAAGGCAGATTCAAAACTCAGCCTCTTCGGAAAAACAAACTTGTTACATAGTAGCTGTCCACAGTTCTTAGCCCTGATGGTATGAACTGTGTGGAGTGTGCCCCCTCCGGCTGGAGTGTTAACGCCTTGAGGTGGGGTGCGGTGCCCATTCGGGCCTGGTCACAGGTGTGGACATGACAGAGAAGGCTAGGTGTGGGGTCTGTCCAGCTCGCTCTCTCGTATCCTGGTCGGGTTGCAGAGAGCACCTGGGTAGCACCTGTGGAGCAGGAACCTGCGGCAGTCATCTGTCTCGTGTATAAGTGAATTCTCCCCGAATAAACCTCACTTAACCTGTACTGAGTCCTGTGAATCTTATTTCCCATGCTCTATGGGTGCCCTCGAGCTTTGCCCAGAGCGGGGACCCATAAGTCCCTGGACCATCCCCACAAAGATCCTTCCAGTAACTCATGCTGATGCTGGTGTCACACAGTCAGCTCCTGTGGTCTTTGCAGCGTGTCCCCTGGGTCTGAGTTGGGATGGGTTGTGGGACCTCACACGCCAATCAAACACCTGTGTTCTGGATTTGACTGACCTCACCCATGCATCCATGTGTGCATGCGTGTGTGTGTGTGTGTGTGTGTGTGTGTGTGTGTGTGTGTGTGTGCATGTACACACACGCATGCTCACACACAGACACGCTTGTGCATACCACCGTGCACCTTGGGGCTCTTTAAGGGGTAGCAGATGAGAAGGCCACTGGATCTTCTGTACAAGGTCTGGGGGACACAGGTGTGGGAGGGGTCCTGGTACCTGCACAGTTTACAGCAGAGCAGGCCTGACCAGCTGGGATCTACTGCTGCCACTTACTCCATGATCCATCAGAGAAGGGGCCTGTAGGCGAGTGAGTACACAAGGAGCAGAGCAAAACATATCAAAGATTTATTAGGGGACACTCATGAGTATCAACAAGGTAGAGGGGCACAGCCGTCTTCCATTCTGCCCTGGGGTCGACAGAAGCAGCGATCAGATCTCCAACCACCACGAGAGAGAGAGAGAGAGAGAGAGAGAGAGAGAGAGAGAGAGAGAGAGAGAGACAGAGAGAGAGACGAGACAGAGAGACAAGAGACAGAGACAGAGACAGAGAGAGACAGACAGAGAGACAGCCAGAGACAGAGAGAGACAGAGACAGAGACAGAGAGAC
>JANBXA010000311.1:2752500-2832500 GCA_030556225.1 Cricetiscus sungorus | reverse complement strand
CAGACAGAACAGAGTGGGGCTTCGGTACGGCCATCCCCCACGGCTGTGCAGGACTGTCCTCCAAGGCAAATAGACACCAGCTTCAGCAGCTCCGCTGTGCCCACTTGCAAAAGTTCATCTCAGCTGAGCTTGCAGACCGTGGACATCAGAGAAGGAGGCAGGGAGAGCAGTTGGTCCCTCCCTTGAGTACCCAGCCTCCACTTCCAACCGACTCTGCAATTCTGCCCTGATTTCACGTTGGCCTTGGGTCTTGGGAAAGGCTATGGAAGACTAAAGAGGCCCCATTTGTGGAGTCACGGGAAGAGCGCTGTCATCTCTGCTGGTTGCAGTCTTTCCAGGGTGGCTGCATTAGAGTCTCCCATGGTTCTGGCCATAACCCTTTGCCCATTCTCTGTAAGTGAACCTAGGGGACTCCTCGGTTCCCCGGGTGAGCTTCGGTGATTTAAACATTGGTTTGTCATTGGGACCTTATTGTGGGGGAGGATTGTTGCTAGAGTTTTTCTTTCCAGCATTGTCCCACAGCCGTTTAGCCCCAAAGAAACACACGGTTGCTACATTAGTTATAAAACTGTTGGCCAATGGATAGGGCTTCTTATTGGCTGTATTTCCACGTGCTCTTGGCATCCAGAGAATGTCTGGACCCTTTATTCCTTTGTCAGCTACACGGCAAACCTCTTCGGTGCCTCTCTGCCTACTTTCCCCCAGAATTCTCCTCATCTCCTAGTCCTCTTCCTGCCTCTATGGGTCAAACAGTATTTTATTCATCAACCAATAAGAGAAAGATGCAGAAGGACATCCATGCCATCAGAGGGGGCGGATGCTACCTACTCCCTCCCAGAATGTCTCAGCACCCCATCCAAAGCAAAGGCAGCATCCAGCCGCAGTCTGCCGAAGAGGCCCTGCCCGGTCCAGTCTGATCTGTGCTCCCTGTGACCCTCCTGGAGGAGCTCAGATGAGGCAGCATCGGAACACAACACTATGCCAGGGCATTTCTCTCTCCTAGATAAAATCTTGCATTTAGTTGCTGAGTTGCTGTCAGCAAGCTTCAAGACCAAACAGAAAATGTGTCTGTTCTGGTCCCCAAAGCCTCTTGTTTCCATGACTCCATCCGCACACTGGGTCAGGTCTGGGATCCGCATAGAGCTCTCCAGGCTGACAGAGGTGACCCAGAATAAACAGTGTTTGAAAACTCTGCCTGAAGACACTGGGTTTCTATGCAGCTCATCTAGACACTGGAGGACATGAGGGAGGAAGGAGGGGCCAGGTTGTGGCAGGCTCATCCACCTCCTTCCTATTTCGGGATCCACTGGATCCAGCAGCTCCAGGTGGGCGTGGCCAAGGCTCTCAGGGAAGAGCTGAGGTCTGTTAAACACTTGGCTATATATCCACTCCAGGGACAGATGTGGACTCTTCTGACCTGCAGTTGTGTATCCCGAGCTGGCCCGAGAAAGGAAAGTAAATGAACTCCAGAATGCCATCTAAGTCAGAAATGCAGACCCGCACTGGCAGGATTGAGTGTCTATACCAAGAGATCAGCTGACATTTACAGTCCCTGAAGTAATAACCAGAGGAACCTAACCTCTCTATCCTAGACGAGGGGGTGAGGGGATGGATGCCAGAATAACATGGCTAAGCAGCCTCTGCAAAGCAGAGAAGGGGGCATTGAAGTCACAGCACACCACACACACACACACACACACACACACACACACACAAGCCATACTCCATTCTAAGTCACCTGGTTCTTTTTGTAAGGAGGACCCAGGCAGAAGGATCTCATCTCTGAGGACTAGTTTATGTCAACGTGACACAGGCTGAAGTCATCAGAGAGGATTAAGCTTCAACTGGGAAACGTCTCCATAAGATCAGGCTGTATACAAGCCTATAGGACATTTTATTAATTAGAGATTACTGTGGGAGGACTAACCCATTGTGGGTGGTGCCATCCCTGGGCTGGTGGCCCTGGGTTCTGTAAGAAAGCAGGCTGAGCAAGCCATGGGGAACAAGCCAGTGAGCAGCTCCCCTCCAGGGCCTCTGCATCAGTCCTGCCTCCAGGTCCCTGGCCTGTGTGAGTTCCTTCCTTCAGTGATGAATAATTGTGTGCAAATGTGAGCAAAATGAACTCTCTCCTCCCTGAGTTGCCTTGGATCATGGTGTTTTATCATGGCTGTAGTAACCCTAACTAATACTTCACTAATACATCAATGGTTGGTGAATGGCTTCATGATAAAGTCTCAGGCACCTGTGGTAGCTACTCTGTGTACCAGGGTAACGGCTCTGCCATCCTCACTGGGCTCAAGTGCAGCCTGTCTTTGCCCTAGTGTTGAAATATCTCAGTGTGGCATTCCATGGCTTCGCCCTCTGCCTCTAAGTCATTTGTGTACCCGGCTCCTCCATCAAAGACAACAGTGCACACTTCTTCCTTCTGCCCTCTGGACCTGACCAGGAAACCCTCCCACTCTACCCACCCCAGTTCCAACCTCTGCAACGTCTTTGTATTCATACACTTCACAGTTCCAGAAGCTTCCACCCACAGGGGGCTGTTTCTCCGGTCTGAGATGTGGGGGAAGACCATGGAGGCAGGGTGTGGTTGGGCAAAGCTGCCCATCTCAAAGCAACTCTGGGACAGACAGGAAGAGAAGAGAGAGTCAGGCAGGAAACAGCCCCCAAGGAACAGCCCTAGCGATGTGTGTCCTCCAGGTAGCTCCCCCGCTTCCTGCAGTTTCCAACACCTCTCAGAAGAGGCCCGCCAGCTGGGGACTAAGTCTTTGGCACATGAGCCTGCACGGGACACTGCACTTGAAACCATGATAGCCTTCCTCAGCACCCTCCAGCCAGATGTCGCCTGTCTCTGTCCCCAGATGGAGGATGTCATTCTGTAAATGTTTCTCCCATTGGATAATGAATAAAGCACTGTTGGCCAATAGGAAAGCATGATAGGTGGGACTAGGAGACAAGGAGGATTCAGGGAGAGGCGGGAGGAGATTCAACCTGTAGAAACTTGAGGGAGAAGAACTCTGGACCCTCTCTCCAGTAAGATAAGACCACATGTGATGGGAGATGTTATTCTGTATATATGTTTCTCATACTGGTTAATGAATAAAGCACTGCTGGCCAATAGGAAAGCAAGATAGGCGGGGCTAGGAGACTAGGAGGAAAGAGGAAATAGGAAGGAGGAGTCAACATGGAGAGCCCGGAGAGGTAGAATGCCAGCCCCTCTGGCCGGTAAGATGAGCCACGTGGAAATACTTAGAATAGTAGAAATGGGTTATCATTAAGACAGAGCTAGCCGGTAAGAAACTATTAACTGGCCAACAGCCTTATATCAAATATAGAGTCTCAGCGAGTTATTGGGGGCTGGCGTGGCAGCGGGACCCAACAAGTAGGGAAAAATGTGCCCGTAATACACGTGGAAACACTTAGATTAATAGAAATGTCTTAATATTTAAGACAGAGCTAGGAAATAAGAAACACTAGTAACAGCTTTATATCTAATACAGTGTCTCTGTGTGTTATTTGGGGCTGGCGCAGCTGTGGGACCAGGCTGATGGGAAAAACTGCTCACAACAGTCCCCCCAGAACACAGTTCATCTCTCTGACTTTTCCAAGCCCAGTACAACCTGATCTGACTGTTCTAAGACATTTATTTATTATTTTAATTACCTGTCTAGGTAGGGGTATGTGTACGTGAGTAGTTAACCCAGGAAAACAGAAGATCCTCTGAAACTGGAGCTACAGTGTTTGTGAGCTGCCTGGTGTGGGCACTGGGGACTATAAACTCAGGTCCTCTGCAAGAGCAGCAAGTTTCCTTAGCCACAAATTAATTTTTCTGTTCCCTGCGTCCGCCATCATGGAAAGCGCCTTCAGTAGCCACGGTCTTCATTAGCTGGCCCACCTCACCTCTCACTGCAGGAAGACCCACCATTGCTGGCTTCATTGGCTAGCTAGGCTTCTGACAGCGGCTAGGCTTCAATCTTCTATAAGAAGTCATATTGCATTTATTCACTTATGTGGGGGGGGAGAACATGCATGGCACACACACCATGGCATGTGCATGGCGGTCAGAGGACAACCCACTGGTATATCTCCCAGTGCCCTTTCTAACTGGAAGGGTTGGGGAGGGTAGGTCTGTGGGGTCGAACGCCTGGCTGTAAATGTTGCTCGGAGCTGTCTCACAAGGCATTAGTGCTGAGACGATGCCTCCTGGCCCCACTGGGGGTGGTGACAGATTCCAGAGCCCCTTCACATCTCATCTCTGCTCAAAGTGGGAGGACCTGTCCCCCCACCCCTCACAGCCACATCCCCTGCTCCTTTTCTCCCAGGACTCTGGTGTTAAGGTAATGCCTTTTCCTCTGAGGGCTCTGGGAAGCTGAGCCTGGCAGGTGGGCTGAGATGGGAGGAACAGGAGTCTAGGTCTAGCTTGGGGGACAGAACAAGGGAAGAAGGAAAAACCAAAGGAGGAAATAAGGAGCAGGAGAATCTGAGAACATGGCCTCCCCTCCCTGAGTGAAGAGCTGTGCTGCAAACTCACATCCCTTCAAAGCTGGAAAATGACATTTGAAACCCACTCTGCCATCTTCTCTCTAAAGATGTGTTGGGGAGGGGAGGGCGTGGGACCCAGTGGGGACATTTGTTTCAGCGCAGATTGAAGAATTGGTGAAAGGAAAATATTTATGTTCTCTGCACCCAGCTTGTTTCCTTCCGAAACCAGAGGTCACCGCCCCGATGAGGGAACAGACTGTTGACTTCTGTGTCTGAAAACACCCAAAATATCTCCCATGAAGGCCCCTGCTCTATCCCTTTGTTCTGCCTGGGCAAGGGAAGCTGCCTGTGTTCTAGACAGAATTCCAAATTAGATGATCTGAATGGCATTAGCAGCTGCTGATGGGAAGGCATGAAAGGGTGGTGTGGTCAGAGCCTGGAGCAAGAAGAGGCCTCCAGAGAACATCTGGCCCAGATGCCATGCACGCCATGCATGCCGCAAGGTGCCCGCCCAGACACAACACACCAGGGCAGATGGCTCATCTCTAGCTCAGTCCCTGGTGACAAGGCACCAACATTTCCCAGGCTGCCATTGCCTGGTGACCAGATGCAGGGGTTTGTCTGAGATGGGCACCCACTTGCAGGAAGTGATGGCGCTAAGGGAGTTGTTGCTTGTGTTTGAGGGGAAAGGAGGGAGAGGGAGAGAGGAGGGAGAGAGGGAAAGAGGGAGGGAGAGAGGGGGGAAGAAGGGAGGAAGGGAGGGAGGGAGAGAGGGGGTAAAGAGAGGAGGGAGGGAAGGAGGGAGGGAGAGAGAAAAGGAAAGAAGACTAGAGGAAGGAGGGGAGGGGCTCCTGCCCAGTCCTGAACCACAGCTGTAGTCCACCGCCCGCCAGAGCAGAGCCTGGAGTTAGGACAGGTGCAGTCCCTCACCCATGTGCTTTCGGCTGGGACTTCCATGACAGTCTGTGTTAACAGCACCAGCACGTATGACTTCTGTGCCATGGTGCCAGATCTGCAAACATCCTGCAGAGCGTGTCTGCAAGTGTTTCCTGACATCGACATTCAAGTGGCCAGTCACTGTTTCACAGCAGTTACCTCAGCACTGAGGAGGCAGAGGCGGGAGGACAGGCCGGGCTGTGCAGGAAGAGGAGGCCTCACAAACAACAGCAACACTTTAAATGTATAGATCCTGTAAGAAAATGGCCTCCCTGATGGGGTGGGCCCCACAGAACAAAAAGTCTTGACCCCAGAAACAGCAGGCGGTCTTTGAACTTGACCTAGGAAGCAGTGGCTCTTCCTGGTTCACAGAGGCCTGGGTATTCAGGACACACCTCCTCCCTGCCTCCAGCCCACTATTTCCTCAGATCTCCGGCCTGGGATCCTAGGCACCTTTGTCTTCTCAGATCAGGGTCTCCTGAATGCTGTCTGCTTAGCAGCCTCGAGATAGACCATGGAGTAACCATACAGGAATGACTTGTACACTCTTGGGTGACTTTTCTGGGCTTGTACACTTTTGGGTGACTTTTCTGGGCTTGTACACTCTTGGGTGACTTTTCTGGGCTGTTGGGAAACAAACTATTGAATCCAGGGAGGGTTTCAATAAGAGAGCAAGGACACATTGATACCGAAGTCCAGCTTGGTGAGCCCGTGAGCTTAAGGGGTTACTTACAGGAGTCAAGTGAGGGGTTGCTCACAAGCGTAAGGGTGACTCAAAGCCAGTGCCATCGTCTCAGCATGAGTGACAGATCATGCATGCTGCAACCCCGAAGCTCCCTGCATGACTTAGGGACAGCTAAGCAGTCAGAGTCTCAACCCTCCAGCAGCTGTTAACCCAACAAGGGGCCTTGTGAATCTGATAAGGATTCCAGGAACTTTTAAGCTTAATGTGTTGCCTGAGCCTGAGCTTTGTACAGTAGTTGATTGGGGGTAGGGGTCATATGGAGTCTCTCTAGGAAGCATTTTGATGATGAGGCAATAGCTGCCTTTTATAAGTCTTCTGTGCATTAAGAAACGGGAAGCTTTGGGCACTGTGGAAATGGGCCAAGCGCAGAGAGGCTCTGGTAATTTAGAGGGGACCGCGGGAACTTGGTGACACGTGGCCTTTGTCACCCCATCATCCCGTGCCTGCGAGGGACCTTCAACCCAGTTTGCAAGTGCCACTCCAACAGAGAGACCACCAAGTGACAGGAAGCGCTCGATGGCAGGTGCTTACCCTCAAAGAAAAGGCTGTGGTGAGCTGAAGTGTGACATGCTCCAGGGTTCCCACGGGTGCCTCTATCACCGGCAAGCCCATGACAGCAGTTAAAGAAACCAGGACCCAGGGAAGGAGACCAACCCTCCAAGGTGCAAGCACCACCCGCCCTGCTAATGTGCGGGCACCACCCTCCCTTTTAAAATGCGGGCACCACCCTCCCTGCTACCTCCGGGCCTGCTCTTGTTAAAGGCTCCCATGGCCTCCATTGCTAAGGGCAATGCTGAGCCTGAGATCTGACCACATTTGAACTTTCTGCAGCTGTTGGCTTCCCTGACACCATCTCCTGTTCGAAAGACTTCTGCATCCATCCGTGTCGTCGGCCCATCTCACTGGAAATCCGAGGAGTCTCCTCCATCGAGGGCTCAGACCGCTGTTGAGGGGGTAACAGCAGAGAGTCCCAGAAAGAGCGTTAAATGCCCCCACACGGACAGGGCCTTTAGGCAGGGCAGCTCCTCCTGTGCTACACCGCAGGCTCTCCAGGACTTGTTCTTCCTCATCCCCCACATTCTAACGTTGGAGAGCGAGAAGCCAGGCATTGGGGAGAAGCCACAGCTCCTCACATACATCCAGACTCGAGACAGTCAGACGTGGCTTCGGAAAACACCCACACGCCTGCAACCCCACAGCCAGGTGCACAGAGCAGACCTTGCCAGACAGCCAGAGCGGCCACGTCCCGTCCAGTTGCCTGCTCAGAGCCACACACCTCCTCCAGTCAAACTCAAGGCACACAGATCCACTCAGTCTTCACCTCTGTGCGGAACCCTAACACCCTACCACACCTATTGTGCCCCAAACTTCCTTCCTAACTTCTCTCCTGCTTCTCCAATGGATGGCACCCCGGTCCCAGTGTCCTTGGAGTCACCCTGCCCCAATCTGTCTCGTGCCCTTGAGAAGTCTTGGCCCATCTGGTAGGCTCTTTCTGTAAAGGATCCTCTTTCTGCATCTGCATGTAACAGACAAGCTTTACAGAGAAAACGTCCTTTTGTACAGCATGACTTGTCAATGGAAACTTTCCTGTAGCAATGTCATTTGTCTAGAAAATTCAGGAAATATCCTTTAAGCTAAATCTGTTTGAGGACATCTGAGGGCAGCTAGGTTAGTAGGGGTAAAAGAAGCTGAGGACCAAGAATAAAAGGCCAGCTTTGGAAGGAGAGCCAAGGGCCTGGCATGACCTTTTAATTGGTAAAAGTTGCTGATTTGCAAAATAGGCAGTGAGGTTTAAGCTGGACAGAATGTTGTGTTGGGTGGGGGGGGGGTAGCCTCAGGCTGCCAAGGAGACTGTGCCACAGCCTGCATGCTGGATGCCATCCAGGAAGAGCTGTGACCCAGTGCGTGTGACCTCCCAGGGAGACATGAATAAAAACCTACTCACTTCAGATAAGTAACTGATGACATATCAAAATAACAACGCCATAAAAATGCATCTTGAAAAATGAACATGTTGTATTGGAGTTACTAACACCAGTGTGGGTAAGGGGTCACTCCCAGGAGCATGGCACCTCAAAGGTGGTGACATCACTACCCAGCATGGGTGACATATTATGAAAGCCATAACTCTGTGGCTCTCTGCATGACTTGCAGGAAGTCCCATACCTCAGAGAGTGCCTTACCTTCACATCTGTTTTTACTACATATATAACCTTGGGGAAGGAAGAGCCTGTGGATCTAGTGAGTTTCAGGGATTTCCTGAGACTCCTGAGTTGTTTACTTCATAAGCCTTATGTTTTAATTGGGAGGATATTGCTACCCAGCATCCAGGAAAAGCGCATTCTGGAAATGAGCTAGCGCCAGGCCCTCCCAACGAAGAGAAATCATAGAAAGGAAGCAGCCGAACAAGAAATATGGTGGTCAAGGGTCAACTTCAGGCAGTTGGACTCCAGGCCGCCTTGGGTCACCTCCCTCACCGTCCACAGGAGTGGCAGAGGGAAGGGACCAATTTAGAGCTGTGTGTTCTAGGACTGATTCATGAGCATAAGTTCAGACACTTCAAACCCAAGAAGGAAAGCATGGTGTTGAACCCTGTCGACTTCAGGCCTTCCCCACCATGTGTGGTTCTGTGAAAATCCAGGGCTTCCCCGTGTGCTATTGAGTTGTTCAGAAATTAAGGTTGGAAGTGGGAACCAAGAGAGAAATAGACAACACAAACAAATCCACAGTGACTCAGAGATGGCCAGTGTTCAGGCTGGGAGGTGGCTTGATGAATACATTCAGGAAACTTAAGAACAAGATATGGATTCTTGGCCCAGAACTGGAAACTATAAACATAAATCAAAGAAGAAATTCTCAGACATAAAAATAAACACCACAAATTAAGCACTTACACAGACAGACAAGGCCAAAGAAAGATATGCAAAAGGTCTCTACATCCACTTCACAAATGGCCATGTCCAAACCAGGACATTAAATATGGAGAGATACTCAACCTCATTAATCACCAAGGGAATACAATTAAAACCGTAACAGGGCACCACTCCAGGTCGACTGGAATAGATGGGAGTGTACACACACAGCAGTCACTTTGGCAAAGCCCTAGGCAGTTGGTGGCAGGCAGGAGCATAAAGTGGGGCCCTGGCACGCCCACCTCGGGTGTATGCAGAGGGGAACACTGAGTGTGAGGCAGAGCCAGAACAGTTCCTGTCCTTTGGGCACAGCTCTAACAAAGTACCTAACGTTGCCAGCCTCAGGGAGGACTTGTTTATCTTGGCTCATGGTTCCCACCCAACGATTCAACCTGTGGTCACTTGTCCCCATATTTCTGGGCTCAGTTTGAGGCAGAAGAGTATGGGGCTTCTCTGTGGGGGACAATGAGCAGTCACAGTGGCACACAAGAAGAGGACCGGACAAGACAGCCCCAGGGACAAGCCCCTCCCACCTCCTCCAATGGCTCAGCTCTCCATGCCACCCTCTTCCAATAACGCCGTTATATTACAGATCCGCCAAGAGGCTAATCCACCAGTGTGCCAGAGCACGTATGGTCTGCGAGAATGCCCTCAGAGACACACCCAGGGGACTCTTGGTCCAAGCACACTGACACCCCAGAGTGACTGTTCTAGATTGCTTCCCAATGCTGTGATAAAAACGGTGTCTTCATACCTGTTCTGCTGCTGTGAAGCAACGCCATGACCATGACAGCTTATAAAGAAATGCACATAATTGGGGGCTTGTTTACAGTCTCTGAGGCCTAGTCAAGTATTACTGCGGCAGGGAACATGGGGACACACACGGCAGGCTTGGCAGGCTTGGCAGTCAGGGAAGGCACGGCAGGCATGGAACTGGAGGAGGAATTGAGAGCTACATCCTGATTCATAGGGCGGGGAGAGACTAATCCTGACATGGGCTTGTGAAACCTCAAAGCCCACCCCTAGTCATGTACTTCCTCCAACAAGGCTACGCCTCCTGGTCCTTCTTAGCCTATCAAAGAGGTCCTCTCCCTAGTGACCAAGCATTTAAGTATATAAACATATGAGCCCATAGGGTCATTTTGTTTACTCTTACAGCCCATCACTGAGCAACTATGAGGCAGGAATCCAAGGGGAAGCTGGAGTCAGGGGCTGAAGCAAAGGCCACCGAGGAACATTGCTCACCTGTATTGAGTATGTTTTCCCTGCCGCCGGTCAGGTGCCACCGCCGGACCAGCCCCGAATAACATGCCGGGACTCTATATTTGATACAATTCTGTTGGCCAGTTACTAATTCCTTACCAGCTAGCTCTGCCTTAATTATTAACCCATTTCTATTATTCTAAGTATTTCCACGTGGTCATCTTACTGGCCAGAGGGGCTGGCGTTCTACCTCTCTGGTCTCTCCATGCTGACTCCTCCTAACTACTTCCTCCTTCCTCCTAGTCTCCTAGCCACGCCTATTTTGCTTTCCTACTGACCAACAGTGCTTTATTCATTAACCAGTATGAGAAACATATTTACAGAACAACATCTCCTATCACTCACCAGCTGGCTTTCTCTGGCTTCTTCTCAGCCTGCTTTCTTGCACAGCTCAGGAGTACGACACTGATGGGAGATGTGATTCTGTATATATGTTTCTCATACTGTTAATAAAGCCCTGTGGCCAATAGAAAACTAGATAGGTGGGGCTAGGAGACTAGGAGGAGGAAGAGGAAGTAGTAGGGGGAGTCAAGATGTAGCCCGGGAAGGAGCAGGACGCTTGCCTCGCGGCTCCCCCCATAAGACGACCACGTGGAAATACATAGATAAGTAAAAATGGGTTAATAATTAAGACAGAGCTAGCCCATAAACAATAATGGTAACTGGCCAACAGGATTGTATCAAATATAGAGTCTCCTGCGTGTTATTGGGGGCCAGGACGCCAGACCAGCGGCGGGCGGGCTGGCGGAAACTTACATGCTACAAATGGCGCCCAACGTGGCTATAAGAACTTTCACTTAAAACTAATAAGAGCTTAAGAAATGTTTAGAAACAAAGGAACAGAGACTAGCAGACTTCTTAGTAGCAGCATTTTCTTGATTGGATTTGTTTTGCTGTAGACAGAGATTTGCGCGGCTCCTTTAAGGGAAGTTTCCAAAATTAGCATAAGCGGCAAAAAGCCTCCTGGCTTTTAAAGAGCTCTGCTAACAATTCATTGGTGTGTAGGAGAGCTGCAATAAAGGTTTACACTGTGTTTTTAAAAAATACGCTGGCTTGGAAGAGAAAAAGTAACAGGATACAATGGTTTAAAAAAGAAAAAAGAAAGTAGAATTAATCCTAGTACTCGGCAGACAGAGGCAAGCAGATCTCTGTGATTTCAAAGTAAACCTGGTATGGAGTGAATTCCAGGACAGATAAAAGTTACACAGAGAAACCCTGCCTCAAAATATGTAAAATTAGAAGTAGAATAAATAGAGTAATAAAAAAAGCCACGTAAAGATGGAAAGCACAGAGAAATTTTGGATACTATACGCGATTCTGTTGTCTTTAAATTATTTGATTGCTGAGAAAATAACTACTGATAAAAGAAATGCTGCTAGATTAATTCAATTTATATATTTTAAAAATGCTTTGACTCCAAATTTTAAGACTAAGGACAAGTTACTGGGGAAAAGGATTTCTATTTTTGTTTCCACAGAAAATGAAAAGCTATGGATTTCTTCCAGACTTATGTGGTTTGATCAAGCCAGACCCCCTGAAACAATGCCCCAGGTGATCCAACATTCAAAGCAGTTGAGACAAAGCCTTGCAGACTACAGCCAAGATTTCTGTGTCTTCTTTGAACCTCCATGACAGCACCCTCTACCAGCAGGAAGTAGTTTGGAAAGAACGACACCCAAATTCCCAAATATTGTTTATAAATGTTTGTTTCCATTTAAATGGACTTGGTTACAAATGGCTATAGCCACAAGCAATCTTTTTAAAGGTAAAAAGGGAATTATGGTATGGATATGAATACTTTGCTTTGGAATGGATTTTCTTTTATTGATACAATTTAAGGTCAATTTTGTGATATGTATATTTCTCCTCTTGTTTAGGTATTGTGTTTACATAGCTCATTAGAAAATGTAATGTATAATTTAGTACAGATTATAGAGAGTTACCTATGATAGTTAAAACTTATAGTTAAGTTAGTTAGGATTTCTAGATATATAGAGATGTATTTGAGATGGATAGGCATTCTTCAAACCTTTCAAAGACCTACAGAATATGGCATTTAAAATGGTTTAGGGTTTTTCTTGACAGTGAGGCACAACTGCTCCTGGTAACACCACCTACAGAAGAAAGGAAGATGGACATCGAAGAAACACATTATGAAGTTTGCTTCTAATATGGCAAGACTAGCCATTTGGGCAAGGTACTGCTCTTCTGGACTGTTTGACTTTATGTTGTAGAAACTGGACATGCAGGACCCACAAAAAGGTAACTGCTGATGCAAGATGGACATTGCTACAGGATTCCTGTTTCATGGAAGAGGCTGCCAGACAGCCAGATAGTCTACAGGACACAGAGAAAAGTTTCCTGCCTTATTGAGGAGTCTGGACACACATTATGGCCTATGGGCTGAAGATGGAACATTACAGAAGAACTTTGGGTGACTGACCAGGCAATGCATTGTCTCTGTCATTTCTAGAGTTTATATATTATCCTTCTGTGGTCTTTGAAGGAGTTGAAGACAGATAGTTATGATTATAGTTTTTCTTAGTTAGGATTAAAAATAAGTTACATATAGGTCTTTAGACTGACAAAGATAGGATAGATGATATTTTCTTTAAGTCTTACAAAATGTTAATGGACTAAATATTGTTAACTGTGATTCTTATTTGATAACTGTTGTATGGTATATTTTGCTATGTTAAGGTTAAACCCCTTCTTTTACTTTAGACAGAAAAGAGGAGATGATGGGAGATGTGATTCTGTATATATGTTTCTCATACTGTTAATAAAGCCCTGTGGCCAATAGAAAACTAGATAGGTGGGGCTAGGAGACTAGGAGGAGGAAGAGGAAGTAGTAGGGGGAGTCAAGATGTAGCCAGGGAAGGAGCAGGACGCCTGCCTCGCGGCTCCCTGATAAGACGACCACGTGGAAATACTTAGATAAGTAGAAATGGGTCAATGATTAAGGCAGAGCTAGCCCATTAACAATAATGGTAACTGGCCAACAGGATTGTATCAAATACAGAGTCTCTGAGTGTTATTTGGGGCACACGTGGTTGCAGGACCATGGCGGCAGAACCAGCGGCAGCCGGCGGGGAAACATGCCTTAACACGACACCACCCACATCAGTAAGAAAATGCACCACAGGCCAATGCAACAGAGGCAATTCCTCATTTAAGGTTCCCTTTCCCCAAGAGACAGCAGTTTGTGCAAAGTTGACAGAGACTTATCAGGCCAGTCACCTCCACAGCCATCAGCCACCGGGCAGCCACCACCACAGCCAAGGAAGCACTTGTCCATTGACTTAGAACATGTGTTGTGTCATGTTTGAACAAATGTGAGAGCACATAGCCACAGAAATGAGTGAATTCCTGGCACAGGCAAATATTAGGTGAACTATTTGAGACGCTGAGCAGAAGGAGCTGTGGGAAGGACAAGCTGAAAGTTTCCATTGCACAGATTCTAAATTCAACAAGCCAATCCCACGGCTTTAGGGTTCAGAATAGTGTTCATCCTAGGACAGAGGCTGTGAGGACTAGGATGGGGTGACAGTAACAGGGGGTAGAATGGGCTTGCTTGGTTTGTGATAATCATCAACCTGTGATTTTGTCAGATGGGCACTGTCCTATGGAAACATTATTTAAACAGAAAAAGTTCACACAAAAACAGTAGCCCTTGGCTGGGAAGGTGGTAGCCTGTAAAGTACACAACTTTGAATACAAGGAGCTGAGTATGTTCCCTGGAACCCACCTAAGAGCCTAGTGCTGCGACACGCATGCCTGGAATCTCAGTACTGGGGAGCCAGAGACGGGAGAAGTCTCGGAGTTTGCTGGCTATCCAGTCTAGAAACTAAGGAGATCCGTGTTGGGTGAGAAATCCTACATCAAAAGATAAGGTGGATTGCAATTGAAGAAGGTGAACATCAACTTCTGGGTTTCACAAGGACATGCACGCACACCAGCATATGTGTACGTGTGTGCACATGCGCATGTGCATACACACACACACACACACACACACACAAAAGACTCTCACACACACTTACAGGCACATGCATTCACACAGGCACATGCACACACACACACACACACAGTCTCATGCACATACACACAGACTCACACACACACCTACAGGCACAGGCACATGCACACACACACACAGTCTCATGCACACACACACACAGGCACATGCACACACACAATCTCATGCACACACACACACAGGCACATGCACACACACACAATCTCATGCACACACACACACAGGCACATGCACACACACACACTGGCACATGTGCGCACACAAGGATACACACACACACTCAGGGGCACATACATACACACACATGCACCACACACACACACACACACACACACACTGGCACATGTGCACACACAAGGACACACACACACATGCACCACACACACACACATACAGAGAGAGAGAGAGAGAGAGAGAGAGAGAGAGAGAGAGAGAGAGAGAGAGGGGCAGCAATGGAATACACCCAACATGCACTCATTTCTTGCCTCCTTTGCTGCTGGTCTCCTGTTACCTCCCACCTGTGCCTCTGCAGTGGCCACCTGGCTACCAGCCCTGCCTCTTTCCACTTACATTCTATAACCCATCACAGCTGCTGTGTGGGAGGTCTGCTCTGGCGGGGCTGAGCCCTCGGGACTCCGGCCATTTCCTGCCATAAACTATCAGTATTCCTGATATTTAGACTCTCTGTTAAGACATTGCATCCTGGACACAGGGAGGGTTTTACTGTCCCCACTGCCTGGAAGGCTCCTGTCTTGGTTGTGGCTTGTTATTGTTCTGGGAGCTCAGCTCATGTCCTTGGGGCCTCGCCTCGATGTGCCTGTTGAAGGGGCCACCTGTCCCTGCTTCAGAGCTTCATTCTCTGTAGCCTGGCTCTCCCTCACTGGTGTCCTTCCTTTCTCTCCCTCCCTCCCTGCTCAGTAGACAGGAACTTGCAGAAGAGCAGACCTTGTGTGCCTTATTATGTACTTCCAGAACACATCAGACAGTGTTTTGCATATATATGAACATAATAATTACATGTGAAATGAATACAACAAGTTTGGAAAATGCCCACCACTTATCTCTCCTAGAAAGTCTAATTTACATTAGCATTTTAATGATTCTAAGAAGGCTTACAGTACAAAAGAAAGCTGCTTAGCACCCACTAGGCATCTCCTGGCCTTTGCTAAACACAACACACATTCTTAAATCACACTGCCAACTCTCCGTGCCTGAGGATACCCAGGCCCGACATCCCTGGATCCACTCAGCTTCCCTGTGATGGTCACGAGGCAGTCACACCCACGTCACGGTTTCACAGATTCACAAAAATGCTGAGGAAACAAAAGAAAGAAAGAAAGAAAGAAAGAAAGAAAGAAAGAAAGAAAGAGAAAGGAAGGAGGAGGAGGAAAAGAGATGGAAGGAAGGAAGGAAGGAAGGAAGGAAGGAAGGAAGGAAGGAAGGAAGGAAGGAAGGTGAGATCGCTTTCCAGACAGCAGTAAGCCAGAAGGTGAAGGGATTAATCATGCTTTATAGGGTTCTGGAGCAGCAGGAATTTGGTTGCTAAGATGTATAACTTGGAAAGTTTTGACCGACAGATTAGGTCATATTGTCAGTTTTCTACCGCAAAGACCCCCTTCCCATAACGCATATGTTTTTACCCATATGTAAACCCATTTATACATAAGGGATAAGAGGGTAAATAGGAGATTCCCATTCAAATTTCACTTGAGGGCAGTTTGCCACAACTCCCAAAGCCAGTCCAGGCTGCTCTCAGACTAGCACTATTTACTGGGTAAGCATTTGAACAACAACTGTCTTGAGTCTGATGGTCAATTAAGAGAAGAAGAAATGTATAACACAAAAATGTAAATGGAGTTCTTAATTGCTCTAAACAATAAAAGCCCAGAGTCAGATATAGAGGAAGATGCAGAGAGATCAGAGAGAAGAAGGAGCAAGCCACTGCCACACCTCACCTCATTAGCTTCCCAGTGGAAAAGAGAGTGGGGTCCTGTTTCTTCCTCTTATATCCTCTCTGTGCTCAGCCATCTCACTTCCTGTTTCTGTCCAGCCATCTCACTTCCTGTTTCTGTCCAGCCATCTCACTTCCTCTCACTTCCTGTTTCTGTCCAGCCATCTCACTTCCTGTTTCTGTCCAGCCATCTCACTTCCTGTTTCTGTCTAGCAATCTCGCTTCCTGTTTCTGTCCAGTCATCCCACTTCCTGTCTGTCTGTACAGACCTCCAGACCTCTATGATTAGCTAGTAGCAAGCCCCATCCTCTGATCTTCAGACAAGCTTTATTTGTACAAGCAAGATATCCCCACAGGTGTGCATGCTGCTGGGTGCAGCTGAGAGTCTTTGATTGCCAGCAGGTGCTAGGTGGATTGTTCAGAGCTGAGTATATGGGACACAGGTAAGTGTCTCAGGCTGCTAAATGCATTACTCTAGGAGGGTAGTGTGCATAGTCTAAACCCAGGGTGGCCCCAGGTAACTAAGCAATTCCCTGTACCTGCCTGCCTCAGTGACAACCTCATTCTGTTTCTGGATATGAAGAAACTGAGTCACGCATGCTGTGATGATAAAAGCAGCAGTACACGATGTAGCTGGCTGTTCCCCCACAAACACATACACCTCCCTAATAGCCCCACCATCTCAATTAAGAAAGTTCGTGGACTAATGGCCTGACACCATTGCCTCCCCACTCACCCCTGAGTTCATCCCTGGCCAGCACGGGCTGTGGAGATTCATTGGTTACACGACATCCCGGGAAACATGCTTCATTCACAGTCATGAAACATTCTCAGGCTCGGGTCATTCATTAACCACACAAAATTCTCTCTCAGGCAGACAGATCTCTGTGGGTTCCAGGCCAGCCAGGGCTACATAGTGAGAGCCTGTCAAAAGCTATCTATCTCATAAAACTCTCATGCAAGCAGATGGGAAAAAGTGTCAAGCTATAACCAGTTCCAAACTACAGGAGGAAGGACGATTTAAGCTACTAGATGGGGCACAGGTGTCTCCTTGTTACTCATCAGGAGACACCTAGCAGTTTCTCTGCGTCGTGGCTATAGTTAGCACCATGTCAGCCCTTCCTGACTTGCGCTCTGCCTGGTGTGTGTCCCGACTCTCAGGTCTCATTTTCCAAAGAAATATATCCAGAGGCAGAAACAGACCTCTCACCTGTCACAGCAGCTCAATCCAAGGCCCCACGCAGGAGCCCCAAGAAGAGGCGCCACCCCAGGGGCCAGGCAGTCTCCCCAGGCCTGGGGGCTCTGACTTGGGGCTCTGCTGATGGGGGGGCTGTCCAGCACAGGGTAGAATGTTCAGCAATGCAGGATATTTTGCAATGTCCCCTAGGGCCACTCTGATCTCTGTCCATGAGAAACCAGTGTTTTTGTCAGGTTAGAAGGAAACAAAACAAAACAAAATAAGAATCCTTGTGTCTGCAGGGCGCCTGGCCATCCATCAATCTGTCAATGCAAGGGGTCACTGCTCCAGAGCAGAGCCTCCCAGAAAGGTGCCCTTAGGAATCTGAGGTGGTGGCCGGCAGTGTGCAGAATCAAGTGTCCTCTTCGGCTGTTTGCTTGTGGAGAGTGTTAATTTCTTCAACCAACGAACAGCTTTAAGCACTGCACACTTGAAGAGCCCCAGCCTAAGAGGGTCCCTGTTGCAGAGTCTAGTGGGAAATAGATAATGTGGGCTGGTAATTCATCGAGGATGATGGGCAATGTAAGGGGTGGCACCAGTAGCCTCTGGAAGCAGGCTGCTATCTGGAGGAGGCACCCCCTTTCCAGTCTGCTTGCACCATGAGGGGTGAGGGAGAATTCTCCTCACAGACCCTCACCCCTGTCTGAGTTAGTGTGACTTCCAGAGTCCTGTGAACACAGGAGTGAGGCTCTGCCAGCTTCCCAGCACAAGGCTCAACTCCAGGAGGCCTCTAAGGCCCCACTAAGGCTCAACTCACACACATCCACTGGCATTCCTAGTCAGTGCTGGTGGCTCTGCATTCTCTGTGGTTTATTAAAAAGGCAGATGTTCTGCTTTGAAACAATTCCAATAGAAATCCAAATAGCTTCTGTGTTAGAGGGAGACACGAGAGGGGTGTTTTCACAAGGAAGTCTATTCCAGAGAAGAGAAATTCAATTGTGTGCTGAAAACAAAAGGAGGAAGGGGGGAAGGGAGAGAGGGGGAGGGGAAGGGAAGGGGGAGGGATAAAGGGAGAGAGAGAGGAGGGAGGGAGGGAGGGAGGGAGGGAGGGAGGGAGGGAGGGAGGGGAGAGGGAAGGAGAGATGGAGGGGAGAGGGTGAGAGAGGGGAGGGAGGGGGGAGAGAGAGGGAGAGAGAGAAGGAGGGAAGGAGAGAAGGAGGGAGGGAGAGAAGAGAGAGAGAGAGAGAGGGAGGGAAGGAACATGTGAAAAGTCTCTGTGATTCATCAATTAGGCTGTGCTGCTTGGGCGATGAGCCTCCTGTCTCCATCTCCCTAGTGCTGAGGTTTGGGCAGAGGCCACTGTATGTCAGCAGATACTCCATGAGCCCTGGCCCCTGGACCCTTTGTGTCTTCTTTTCATTCCTGGTGGGATGTCCTTGAGGTGTCCCTCACTGGCAGGATGCTGGCATCCACACAGAGAAAATTAGCAAAAGCGGACAAAGAGAAAACTCTGGAATTCTTGCATACCTGCCTTTCCCAGTAGGCTCCTGCTGTGGCTTCAGCCCTTGCCAGCAAGTAGGCCTGGTCTGGGGTGCAAATTCACACCAGGGTATTTCCAAATCAGAGTGGGGGATGAAAATACCGCCATTCCTGTGGATTTCGAAGTGTGCCAGTATCAAACTCCCCAAGGGCTGGCTAAAGACAAGGTGACTTTGTCTTAAAGCTCTCTTCTACCCGCATTGCCCACCCAGAAATGGCTGCAAGGGGAGCACTCCTCCGCTCCTGATGCTGGCAAAGGGCAAGGCCAGGGCGAGGCCAGCACCTTCTGCCAAGTTCTTGATCTCTTAAACTGCTCAGCAGGTGCCCCAGGCCCCTGGGAGCCTACAGCTCCAAAAGTTCTTGTTTTCAATTATTCTTCTCTCTCTCTCTCTCTCTCTCTCTCTCTCTCTCTCTCTCTCTCTCTGTGTGTGTGTGTGTGTGTGTGTGTGTGTGTGTGTGTGTGTGTGCACGCGCGTGCGCGAGCATGCGTGCATCATGTGAGGGGGAGGCAGGAAGAAACATGGAGTTGCTTCTCTCCTGTCCCTTGAGCCAGTCCCAGGAATTGAATTCAGGTCTCTTGGATTGCACAGCAAGTGCCTTTATTACTGAGCCATCTTGCCAGCAGTTGTGTGACTTCTTTCTTTCCACTTATCCATGGAGCACTGTCTCTCCACACTAGTGGGTGCAAAGAGCATGAAGTACACGGCATTATGTTATGTGCGTCGGGGAGCACGGACACTGATCCCTGTTGCCTGTGACCTCAGAGCACCCTGTGAGAACTGTAGACGTTCTGAAGGGAGCTAACTCACCCATGTCCCGCAGACCACTGCGAAGGAAGTGACCCACTGACCAAGCAGAGCCCAGTTCCTACTTGATACAGCGGGGAGATCCTCACCTTCACGGAGCTCCAGACTACAAGAGGGACAGGTAGTCCTGGGAGGCGGGTCTGGGTTTGAGTAGCTTTTCCGGAACTCATAGACCTGACTGAAATATTCATGGTGTCGTGATTTAGGTGGCCACAACCCGGCAAGTGAACAGAAGCAAACTATAATGCATTCACAGTCATTAGAGAAATACTTGACTTTGCCCTGTAGAGCCAACGGTTGTCCTAGGGATAGGGTGACCCAAGCTTTTTGCGTAGGTCAGATAGATTATGTCCCACCAGGTCAACACCCAGAGGAGATGCTCCTGCAGTTGGCGGCTGCGGCGTCTACCCACGTGCAGGTCTGGGAGAGTTGTGCTAGGTAAATGCTTACTCGTGAATGCTGCCGATGAAGTCTTGGGGCTGTGAACATCTCAGTTCTCAACACTTCAGGAAACTTCCATGCCGGATGTTGTGATGAGCTACACATCACTGCAGAAGGGAGCATGACGGAGAGACATTGGCAAGGTATCCATGTGACCCTGACCCTGGAGAAGTCAGCTAGCAAGAGGTGGCACAGGCTGGGAGGGGTCATCGAGTGGGACAAGGTGTCTCAGGACAGGGGCGTGTTTCAGCAATGAGGATGTGTAGGGGGGTACACGGAATAAGGGCATTCACCAGGCTAAGCCGGGTGCAGACTCGGGAAAGCCCAGACCCTGCGAAGCTGGAGAGTGCTTGATGGTGGTGTTGACACTCTGAGAACCAGAAGGTAAGCAAGTGACTGGCTGGTCAGAGAAGGACATTTCCATTGTAAGGAGAGGGACTCACGGAGAGCTTGGCTTTTGATCTCGGTATAAGAGGCGACAGGGATCCAGTACAGAGTCTGCTAGCGAGATGCTTGTTGAGGCAGGAGGAGACTGGCAACCTCCGAAGGGCCACGGAGGAAAATGAGTCCTGGAAACGCTGATGTGTCTGACTTACGCGGCGTTCAAACATAGCTTTATGTGCACTCTGCGATCCCTCCACACAGCGCGGCTGTGTGTCTGCCGAGCAAGGAGGTTGGCCATCCAGCCCTGCCTCACCCTGGTGTGGCCGAGAGCGGGGAGCTGCCTCTCCTATATATGAATCGATTCTCTCTGTATTCAGGAGCCTTTAACCGTGCCTGCAGCCATCTGTCTTCATTTGCAGCTGTGGGAGTGGGGCGAGAGATGACACCCGAAATAACCTGGCGTAGAGGCGGCGAAGGTCATTACCACAGGGCACATGGTCCTCCTCTGTGGTCAGCAGCTGCAGCCAGGTGAGCTGAAGTCTGGGGGTGTCCCCACCCCTACCCCCAGACTTCGTATGTTGAGATTCTAACCCCTCGGAACTCTGGAATGCGGCCGTATTCATTTAGAGACACGTCTGTCCCACGAGTAGTTAAGTTAAAATGAGGCGAGTGGGGTTGGCCCTGCCTTGATGCCAGTGCTGTCCTCGTGGGGAGATTAGGATTCAGAGATGCACACAAGGGTGACCCCCCCCGAGGGTAGGGAAAAGGTAGTGTTTGTGCACCAAAGTGGGAGACTTCCAGAAGGGCCAGGTTGTGGGACACCCCCCACCCCCGCCAGTTCTAACTTCCTGTCTCCAGGACAGAGAGCAGATACATGCCTGTCGTTCAGGTCACTGCTGTTACAGTTGGAGCAGGAGACACAGATGACTCCTGACTCTGTACTGTCTACACAGACTCAGTCACTATAAGGCCACCTAGTGCCTTACAAGTTAGCCACTCACCTCAGAGAAGGTTAGATTAGCAGAACGGATGTGTTCAAATTAATTGAAGAGTAGGGAGATACCTGGCCAGATTGCTTCCTAAGGATTTGCATTGGCCTTGATGATGCATCAGAGCCCACAGGTTCACATCAGCAGGCAGGCAGGCGGGGTTCACACCAGCAGGCAGGCAGGCGGGGTTCACACCAGCAGGGAGGCAGGCGGGGTTCACACCAGCAGGCAGGCAGGCGGGGTTCACACCAGCAGGGAGGCAGGCGGGGTTCACACCAGAAGGCAGGCAGGCGGGGTTCAAACCAGCAGGCAGGCGGGGTTCACACCAGCAGGCAGGCGGGGTTCACACCAGCAGGCAGGCGGGCGGGGTTCACACCAGCAGGGAGGCAGGCGGGGTTCACACCGGCAGGCAGGCAGGGTTCACACCAGCAGGCAGGCAGGCAGGGTTCACACCAGCAGGCAGGCAGGGTTCACACCAGCAGGCAGGCAGGCGGGGTTCACACCAGCAGGCAGGCAGGTGGGGTTCACACCAGCAGGGAGGCAGGAGGGGTTCACACCAGCAGGCAGGCAGGCAGGCAGGCAGGGTTCACACCAGCAGGCAGGCAGGGTTCACACCAGCAGGCAGGCAGGGTTCACACCAGCAGGCAGGCAGGAGGGGTTCACACCAGCAGGCAGGCGGGGTTCACACCAGCAGGCAGGCAGGCGGGGTTCACACCAGCAGGCAGGCAGGCGGGGTTCACACCAGCAGGCAGGAAGGGTTCACACCAGCAGGCAGGCAGGCGGGGTTCACACCAGCAGGCAGGCAGGCGGGGTTCACACCAGCAGGCAGGCAGGCGGGGTTCACACCAGCAGGGAGGCAGGCGGGGTTCACACCAGCAGGGAGGCAGGCGGGGTTCACACCAGCAAGGAGGCAGGCGGGGTTCACACCAGCAGGGAGGCAGGCGGGGTTCACACCAGCAGGCAGGCGGGCGGGGTTCACACCAGCAAGGAGGCGGGCGGGGTTCACACCAGCAGACAGTCAGGCAGGGTTCACACCAGCAGGCAGGCAGGAGGGGTTCACACCAGCAGGCAGGCAGGCAGGCAGGCAGGGTTCACACCAGCAGGCAGGAAGGGTTCACACCAGCAGGCAGGCAGGCAGGGTTCACACCAGCAGGGAGGCAGGCGGGGTTCACACCAGCAGGGAGGCAGGCGGGGTTCACACCAGCAGGCAGGAAGGGTTCACACCAGCAGGCAGGCAGGCGGGGTTCACACCAGCAGGCAGGAAGGGTTCACACCAGCAGGCAGGCAGGCGGGGTTCACACCAGCAGGCAGGCAGGCGGGGTTCACACCAGCAGGCAGGCAGGCGGGGTTCACACCAGCAGGCAGGCAGGTGGGGTTCACACCAGCAGGCAGGAAGGGTTCACACCAGCAGGCAGGCAGGCGGGGTTCACACCAGCAGGCAGGCAGGCGGGGTTCACACCAGCAGGCAGGCAGGCGGGGTTCACACCAGCAGGGAGGCAGGCGGGGTTCACACCAGCAGGGAGGCAGGCGGGGTTCACACCAGCAAGGAGGCAGGAGGGGTTCACACCAGCAGGCAGGCGGGGTTCACACCAGCAGGCAGGCAGGCGGGGTTCACACCAGCAGGCAGGCGGGCGGGGTTCACACCAGCAAGGAGGCGGGCGGGGTTCACACCAGCAGACAGTCAGGCAGGCAGGCAGGCAGGCAGGGTTCACACCAGCAGGCAGGCAGGCGGGGTTCACACCAGCAGGCAGTCAGGCAGACAGACTGCCATCAGTCCTTGGACCATGAGAGGAAAATCAGGAGGAGCATCCCGCAGTTCTGCTGCCCATGCTCTCTGTCCGCCTGCCACTGTCACCAGGGAGCTTGTGATCCATGCCTAATGGAAAACTGATAACCTCTGGACGGAAATGGCCTTTCTGAGACCCTCTTCACCCCTGAGACGGGGTGGTGAGCGGCCAAAATGTCTTCCCTGAAACATGGGTGACATACGGTCAGGCTGGATCAGAGCCCCGTCGGAAGTGAAGCTGGCTCTCTGCTAAAGCTCACTGGGCCTGCCTGCTCCTAAGATTGCTCCATTTCATATGACTTGACCCATCCGTCTTTACTGTTGCCTTAGTCCCAGGTCCTCCCCTCTTGGACGGCTGCAGGGGCTGTGAGTAGGGAATTGACTGAGGGGCACTGCCACAGTCAGGCAGAGAGAGGGTTAACTGTCCGCTGAATGGTGGACTTCCTGGGCAGGTCCCCATTCCTCCTGGAGGCCCGGGTGCAGAAATGACCTGCCATCCCAGCAGACAGAGCAGCTGCCCATAACCCCAATTACTGGGACGGTGTCTCAGCAGTACCTCAAGGTGGCTGATGCTTGTATCTGATCAGCACTTTCTTCTAAAAGCTGGCTATTTATAACCTTCCCCACACGGAGGGCCTGGTGGGAGCTGACCGTGGCCGTGTTCTCGCTAATCGGGGTTCCTTAGCCATTCTGTTTTTATGAATCGATGCATTACATCTCCAGAGGGGGGGGGGAATTCATTCTGTGCTTGCTGGAGCTGATGGGAGATGGAGACTGCCACCTCCATAAGGTCAATGGGGACATTCTCCAACTGCCTTTGCGAGCCAGTGAGACAGGCAGTTGAGGCACGCCAGCTGAGACAGACCACGGGTGCACTGGGACTTGGTCTGTAGGTAACTAATTCTTTCTGGGTTCCACCACTGTCCCCAACCTAGGGACATATGTCCAGTGGCATATTCTCACATCACCATGAGTGTTCTAACTCCTGTTAATGTGACAAATACTTGAACAAAAAGCAATTTAGGAAGGAAACATTGGGTTTACAATTCCAATCCACTGTCCACCATCACCTGGAAGCCGAGGCAGGAACTCAAGAGACCCGTATCATACGGACAGCCAGGAAGAGAGAAGAAAGGCATCCCTGCTTGCTTGCTCTCTGCTCACATATTCGCCTTCTTCATCCACGGTCCAGGGTGCTGCCCACGTTCAGAGTCTTCCAATCCTCCTAACTAGACAGGACAACCCTCCCCACACAGAAACGCCCACAGGCCAGCCTTAACTAAATAATTCTTAGTGAAACTCTTCTCAGGACATTCTAACATGTAGCAAGTTGATATTTAAACCAACTGGCAAACAAGTTCTCACCCAGTCAAAGGCTGAGTGAGGCAGCCCAGGACAGACAGGCAAGCTAGAACCTCCACGCAAGCCCAGGTGCCAACAGGGTTATGTCTCCTGCACTATGGTAAGCAGCTGGGGCAGCAAAAAAACACCTTAACCAAAGCTCCCGCGGTCAGGACCCCAACAGCCAGCTGGAGCAAACAGGGGGCTCCTTGGCCCTCAAAAATGTGACATCCTTTTCCAGAAGCAGAAGGAATGAGACGCTGCCCCCGTGCACCTGGCATAAGGTTTGATCTAACTCCCCTTGTTGAACCTTCTGCGTGTGTGTGTGTGTGTGTGTGTGTGTGTGTGTTCTGTGTGAGTGTGTGTGTCTGTGTGTGTGTGTGTCTCTGTGTGTGTGTCTCTGTGTGTGTGTCTCTGTGTGAGTGTGTGTGTCTGTGTGTGTGTGTGTGTGTGTGTGTGTGTGTGTGTCCCCGTCCTTGAATATGAACACTGTTTTCTTAATGTGCACAAGGATCACAGGAGTGGCCAGAGTTCTTTGGCCCTCCCTTTGTGGGAGATGACGTCCCAGCCCCTGGGCTGCCATCCTTAGCGTCTCACCAGTCAATCAGAATGCTGGCAGAGGGGACTCCTGGCCTCTCTCTGGAATGTGCCTCCAGACTCCTGCAGCCTCCCTTGGGGAAGACACTTGCCACCTAAGAATCAGTTACTGAGTTGGCTGTACAAGAAGCCCAAGCTGGTTCCCAGAAAAGGCCGTGGGAGAGAGGGACGCCACACTGCCCCTGGCCTCCCAGCCGTCCCAGCTTGGGTGTTCAAGGCCTGGGTGAGGCAGGGGAGAAGCCAGTGAGCCTCCCTCCACAGAGCGCATCTCTCTGGAGCATAGCAGGTATGGAATCTCTGGTAAGCCACTGGCAGAGGCAGCTGAGCTAGCAATGCTAAGGAAAAAGCATCTCTGTCCTGGGTGAGATTCACAATGGCATCTTCTCTTGTGCCCCATGGTTAATTGACAGTGTGAGACAGTTGTCTGATGTCAAAGACAGCTTTGACGCCCCCAAATAACCATCACCCCATGGAATGCTGAAGCACTTTGGAGTCTGCGACCATTGTGTAAGCCATGTGTGAGAAAGCTCCAATCACTCACCACCCACTGGTGCTTTGGCCACCTCCTAGGGCCAGCCAGACTGCCAAGCTAGTGTAGCAGACCCCGAGCCAGGCAGGGGGTTGGTTACAGTCACCAAGGCTTGTCCTGGGTCTGCCAAGCTCTGATGGAGACAATGCACCCAGCAGCCACAGCCTCTGGCCTGTCTCAGCAGCCACCAAGCCAGATGCCTTTACCCGCTCGCTGATGATTTCTCAGCAGCATCCGCTCTGCAGTCTGCCCTGGTCCCTTTAAGACTCCTCTGCAAAGACAAGCCCTCCCAGGTGCTTCCTGAAAGTAAGCAGACACCTGGCTTTACCAACACCAGCTGACCAGACCCTGAGGGGCATCAGGACAGAGCATCAAGGACAGGGTGTTCATGTGGTCTGGTCCCTCTGCCTTCTGACCTTCAAGTAAGGGGCGGGGGCTGCTGACCATGGTCAGGTATCGACGCACGGATTAAGATACATGGGACTAGGTTCAATATAGGTTATTATAATTTTATTCAGGGAGAAGTCACTTACACAAGAAACAGATGACCCGCAAGTTCCCGCTCCAAGGATCCACACCCAGGCTGCTCTCTGTGACCAAGGATCCACACCCAGGGAACCAAGAGGGTGAGCTGGGGTCAGAACCCTAGACCTACCCTTCCTCACACCTGCACCTGTGACCACTCCCAAAGGGTGTGGTCATCGCTACAGGCAAGGGAAGGTGGGTATCTCACTGCAGTCAGGGCTCTGGGGGCCGGTAAATGTGCATGGCTCTGTAACGAAGGCCCTGGCTCCACTCTGTGCTTCCAGCAGCTTCAGATCCCAAGCTTACCGTAGAGTTGGTGGGGTGGGTAGGAAATGGGAGGCTTGAGGAAGATACAGCTGATCTCATTGAAGCCATCAGATGCCCTGTGGCTCACCGTGGTCCAGCCAACAGGCTCAGCCAGCTAAGCACACCCTGCACATGGATGCATCCTTCCTGCCCTCATGTGATAGCAGCAATGACAATGACCGTGGCCATCATAATCCACAGGAGCAGAGTAGTATCTGCTGGTGGTGCCTACTGCACCAGACACTTAATGGGACCTGCTGCAACTCTGCTGGCCCGCCTGACCAGGCTGAGTGACCACCAGAGAGCCCCCAGCCAAGAGTGCTGGCTCCAGGGACACAGTGGCCTGCCCCTCCCACGTGGATGTCCTGAGTCTCTCTCTTGTCCCTCCAAGCTTTGTTCAGGGTCATCTTCTGGGACATGCTGGTGTGGCGATATCTTGCTTGTACAAATAAAACCCGTCTATAGGTCAGAGAACAGAGCTGGCCACTAGCTAACCATTGGGGCCCGGAGGTCTGTACAGATGGACAGGAAAGGGATGGCTGGGCTGAGAAAGGATATAAGTGGGCAGAAACAGGAACTTGCTCTCTTGTCTGTTGAAAAGCTAAGGAAGCAACGGGAAGCTGTAGCTTGTTCCTTCCTCAACAGCCAACACCAATGGACAGGCAGGATGTAGCCAGGCAGGAAGTATAGGTGGGGCTACCAGACTAGGAGAATTCTGGGAGGAAGAGCACAGGGAGTGCGTCCCGAAGGAGATACCACGTAGCTGCTGAGAAAGCAAGAGGCTCAGGCATCACCGGTAAGCCGAGACTATGTGGAGATACACAGATTAACAGTTATGGGTAATAATTAAGAGAGAGCTAGCCAATAAGAGGCCTGAGCCATCGGCCAAACAGTTTATAATTAATATAAGAGTCTGTGTGCTTGTTTGGGACTAAACGGCTGTGGCTCCATGTGGGACAGAAACTTCCATTTACATACTGGGGTGGAGAGGGACCTTGATCAGACTCCAGCTTGAAAATGTGACCTCTACAAAGCATAGAGCTTGGCTAGGGAGATGATTCAGGGAGTAGAGTGCAAACTGAATGGGCGTGAGGTCCTGAGTTTGAATCTCCGTTGACCAGGTAAAAACTGGGCATAAATGTCTATAAATCTAGAGCTGAGGAGGCAGAGACAAGTGGACCCCTAGAGCCCTGCTGGCCAGCCAGTCTAGATGAAGGCGCAAGGCCCAGGTCCAGTGAGAGAGCCTGCGTCAATGACGAAGAATGGTGACAATGATAATAATGTAGGAAACAACAGAGGAAGATACCAGACATTGACTGCTGGCGTACACACACACACACACACACACACACACACACACACACACGCACATGCACACGCACGCACACGCACATGCACACGCACGCACATGCACACGCACACACACGCACACACGTGCACACACACACACGCACGCACGCACTCACGCACGCACACACACACACACATACACACACACACACACTGGAAGCTCAGGTGCTACTGCTGTGTTTTTCCAGGCTGATGCAACAATAGTCACAATAGGAGCTTGTGTGTCTGCTGAAAAGGCCCCACACCAGCCACAACCCTTCCTTGTTCCTGCTGCAGCTTCAGATCTGGGACACAGCGACATGCCTGCACTTCCACTCATTAATTTTGCAAAGTACCTGTCCTGCAAACGAGACCACCAGGCTGCCCTTAGATGTGAAAATGCAGGGTGCCCAAAGTCACCTAGGAGTACAACTTTCGGAACGTTTCCCCACAGACGAGGCATGACGCATAATTCACAGACTCTTAAACACACTTTTAGGATGGTAGAGGAATGATTTCTACCCACATGTGGAATTGTTTTATTACTATGTGCATGCATTAGAAGATTAAGTATTCAAATTAGCAGACATGGCAACAATAACTTGTGACGCTTTCCCACATAATTTTGCTTATGATATGTTGATTAAACTGAAGTTCATTACTGCAGACAGGATTGACCTACTTAGTCCATTTAGTGCCATCCAGATGGTTCAGCTCTCTCATACATCCTCATAAACATCAAAACCGTCCCAGCCTTGATCGATGAGTCCCCTGCAGGAAGCTTCAACTTTCACACCAGCCAGACTGCAAGTGGGGTCCCCACCCCCGTCCCCGTCCCGCTGCATCAGGCTCTATCGGCTGGCTCATTTGGGGAAGGAAGAAGGTATTTTGGAGTGAGGATGTTGGTCAAGAAAACCCGTGGCGGTGGGAAGGCTTCCACGCACCCTCGCACGCGCCCTGACCCCACCGCCTCACACCATTCTTGGAGTCAGGCAGCTGCCACTGGAGTTACTGCGGCCACCAGTCAAGCCCTTTGGCTGAACTGCGTTCTTGAACTCGATCACATGTCGTTTCCTTCTTGGCCCTCACACAGCAAACCACTCGGTGCACGGCTTTCCTCCTGGGCAAAGACCCATTTGTCATAGGTCCCTCCCAGCACACTCTGAGCTCTTCACACACACACACACACACACACACACACACACACACACACACACACACACACTGCTCCACAAGTCACTCACTGAACGTGGAGCTTAGGGGGCTTCCTCTTGGTCGCTGCACTCCTGTATCTAGCACTGGATCCGATACTCTGGAAATATCCAAAAACTACCACTTAACAAAATGGGTTCAAGACAGGGTAACCAGGGACTGATTTCTTGCAAGGACTTACCACAGTCCCCCATGCTTCAACTACAGCCCTGTGGAAATCAGTATGGTGATTTCTCAGAAAGTTAGGAGTCAACCTACCTCAAGACCCTGCAATACCACTGTTGGACATATACCCAAAGGAGGCACATTCACACCACAAGGACATTTGCTCAACTATGTTCATAGCAATGTTATTCATAATAGCTAGAACTTGGAAGCAACCTAGATGCCCCTCAATTGAAGAATGGATAAAGAAAATGTGGTACATCTACACAATAGAGTACCACTCAGCAGTAAGAAACAATGACATCTTTATTTTTGCAGGCAAATGGACAAAACTAGAAAAAAAAAAAACACTTTGAGTGAGGTAAGACAGACAAATATAGTATGTGCTCACTCATAAGTGGATACCAGACATAAAGTAAAGATACCCAGCCTATAATCCACAACCCCAAGGAAACTAAAACCCTCTTTCAGATGCAGAAACCCACAGCTAACCATTGGTCCAGGCTCCTGGAGTACAATGGAAGTGAGGGAGGAGCGATAATATGAACAAAGGAGTCAAGACCATGGTGGGGAAACACACAGAATCAGCTGGCCTGAGCTAGTGAGAGATCACTGACTCAGGTCTGACAATGGGGAACCTGCATAAGACCGAGCTAGACTCCCTTAATATAGGTGACAATGGTGTGACTGGGACAATATATGAGGCCACTGGCAGGGGGTCCAAGATCTAACTCTAATGCACAAACTGACTTAGTGGAGCCCAATCTATATGGAGAGATACCTTGCTCAAGGTAGACACAGGGGTGTGGGGTGTGGAGAGGTGTCTTGGTCCTGCCTCAATGAGATGATGGGACAGACTTAGTAGACTTCCTAGGGGAGGCCTTACCCTCTCCGAGGAGCAGATGGGAGGTGTGGGGGGAGTGGGGGAGCAGGAGGAGAGGAGGGAGGAGGAAATGAGATTGGAATGTAAAATAATAATAATAATAATAATAATAAATGAAACTATGGACCCTATAGGACAAGCTCCATCAATCCCCATGACAGCTGATGACACCGTGGGCACAGCATCAAGGGTAGAGGGGACGCATCTCTCACATCCAGTAGGAGCCACTGTTTTCACGAAGGTCAAGTACTGTGTGTTCGTGAGTGTGAAGGGACATGCACATGAATAGGCATGCACACATGAGCACACGCAGAGGCCAGAGGTCAACCTCAGGCCTCACCCCTCAGCTGTCGTCCACATGGTTCCTTTCTGAGATGGGACTTTCACTGGCTTGGAGGTCATGCTTAAGCTAGACTGGTCAATAAGCCCCAGGGACCCCCTTTTTATTACCTCCCAACCCCTTATCTTGGACTGTCAGCCTACAACACCACATCTGGCTTGTTACCCAGGACATGGGAGTCCTCGACCCCTGATGTATGTAATCGTTCTCTGTAGCAAGAAGCAATGCAGGCGCTTGACTTTGTCTCTGAACTGTGACCTCCTAGCTTGACTCTCCAGAGCAGATAAGCAGCAGGCTGAGTGCCGACCTCAGCCACCTCTGATGCAGGACTCACCCATGGTTTCCCGTGACAGACACAGCTCGGGGAGCACTCACACAGGCCTGGGGACAGGGTTCTTCTCATGGAAATGGCATGTGGGATGAAACAAGAGTCCCTACAGTTCTGATATAAGGTGGGCGGCCACAGATACATACCATGGCAGGAACAGAGAGGATGGGCTCAGAGGGAAGGAAGAAGACGAGGAACCTTGGGGCATGGGGCTTCTATGTGTAGTGGTTGTTAGGAGACGAGTCAGGGACAGACAGGCAAAGATGGAGGAGCGAAAAAACCCCTCAAGCAGCTTGTCGTACTCCAGGGAGGAATAGACACAGAAACCAGAGGACTAAGGTGACCGATCGATAGAGACTGATTGGTTGGTCTCTGTTGCTGGAGGCCAGGCAGATGGGGCAGTGTGCCTATGAAGAGGCTAAGTGAAATTATGGGGCATTCGGCTGAGAAGCAAGTGGAGATGTCTGCTCACACACCTTTGACACACATCCCAAGGCTGAGAGAGCCCTGGGCGAGAGACTCAGGGACAGGCGCCACAGGCAGAGACATGATTATCTAAGGAAGTGGTGATGGAGCTCACTTGCCCAGGGAGAGAGTGTGGGTGGGGCTGACCTCCAGTGCTGGAGGGATGGCTCAGTGGTTAAGAGCACTTGCTGTTCTTCCAGAGGACCAGGGTTCAGTTCCCAGTGCCCGTGTTGTCTGCCAGCTTCATGACCTCTTACAACTCCAGACCAAGGGGATATGGCACCCAACTTTTGTCTCTCTAGGCACCTGTACATACATGGTGGGCCTGCACACACACACACACACACACACACACACACACACACACACACACACTCACTCACACATATACACACAGCATATGTCTGCACACACAACATATACACCTGTATGCATGAGATACATATACACACTTGTACACACTTGGCATACACACACACACACACACCTGTAAACACTTGTCACACACACACATACATACATGCACACACACCTGTGAACACTTGTCATACACACACACACACACACACCTGGGTGAATGGTTAGCATAAATGCTGCATGCTGTTCTGAGATACATACACCTAAACTTTCTAGTCTGAGTCTTGCGGCTTATTGGAGCATATTTCTGTTTAATGCAGGTAGTGCAAAGGACAGGGGCATGAGGAACACACTCCAGTTGTCCCATGGGGCAGCAGGCCTTTCAATCACGTGTGTGTGTGTGTGTGTGTGTGTGTGTGTGTGTGTGTCTGTGTAAGTGTGCACTTGTGTGTGCGCATCCATACACGTGGAAGTCAGAGGGAAACCACAGGTATCATTCCTCAGGCGCCATAATTTTTTTTTCAATTTCTTACTGGCTTGAGGATCACCAGTTAGGGTAGCCGGGCTGGCTACTATGCCCACGAATCAACAATTTTACTTTCGTGGTGCTGTGATCACAGCTTATGCTGCCACAACTGGTTTTTTAAATGTGATATTTTTATTAACTCTGAGAACTTTATGTATACACATACCATATCTTATTCATACTCACTCTCCATGCGTCCCCTGCCTCCTACCGGATCCCACTGCTTCCTTATCTCTCTCTAACTTCATGTCCTTTTTTTTCTTGTCTTGAGTTCAGTTTATGCTGAGCACGTACCCTGTGTGGCCATCCTCTGAGCATGCCTGACATACCAGGAGACGCACCTTTAAAGAAAACTGACTGTCCTCCTCTGAGAAGTCATCAACCGTCCTCCTCCTCCTGACAGTCCTCCTCCTGTCTGTCCTCCTTCTCCTGACTGTCCTCCTCCTCCTCCTGACTGTCCTTTTCTTGACTGTCCTCCTCCTCCTGACTGTCCTCCTCCTCCTCCTGACTGTCCTCCTCCTGACTGTCCTCCTCCTCCTGACTGTCCTCCTCCTCCTGACTGTCCTCCTCCTCCTGACTGTCCTCCTCCTGACTGTCCTCCTCCTCCTGACTGTCCTCCTCCTCCTGACTGTCTCCTCCTCCTGACTGTCCTCCTCCTCCTGACTGTCCTCCTCCTCCTGACTGTCCTTCCTCCTGACTGTCTCCTCCTCCTGACTGTCCTCCTCCTCCTCCTGACTGTCCTTCTCCTGACTGTCCTCCTCCTGACTGTCCTCCTCCTGACTGTCTTCCTCCTCCTGACTGTCTCCTCCTCCTCCTGACGGTCCTCCACCACCATCGCTGGAGGGTTTATAGAGTCCTTTCTCCTTCCACACTGGTTCACTCACACCCGGTGTTTTGCATCAGTTTTGGGGACTGAACTCAAGCCCTATGCTTGCAGGGAAGGCAATTTACTGACGGAGTCTAACTATCCGTTCCTCAGTGTGGTCTTTGGAGCCTAGACCATGGAATTGTTATTTCACAACCAATGGGGCGCCATTCACAAGCCTGTGGATAGCTCCAGGCCCCGTGTCTCTGAGTGGACACCCCTTCCCTCTTAGAGAGGGGTCCTGGACTCTGCAGAACTTGTCCTGGTTGCTCTCCTGTCCTCCTCTGATCTGTGTAAAGAAACAGTGAACCATCCCTGTTCCAATCCTGTGTAGTCCACTACACCCACCCACTCTCTGATCTCATATCTTGTCTTCATTTGTTTTAAAAAAAGATAGATGTTGGCTGCTAATTAACCCTGCTAACCTTGCAGCTGTGAATAGCTTTGCTTCGGTGGACTCTGGGGTTAAGGTTAATGATCTGTCCATGCTTCTCTGCATGTTCATTCAGAAGCTATTGCACACAGAGGAGAAGACGGGGAAGAGGCGTCACACACCTGAGACAGGATCGGGACACTTTGAGGCAACTTTTCTTACATCAACAGGAAGAGGGCTAAGGGTTGGGTGGAATCCTCTGCTAATTCAGACGCTACTCTGAGATTAACTAACATCCAAGCAGGGCCAGAGCTGTGGAAGAGAGAACAGGGGTGTGAGCTAGACTCTGTCCAACATCCACAGTACAGACAACACCTTACAATCTGGTCCCAGCTCCTCCTGGCTTTTCCCGCAGAGCCCAAGATTGATTCCAGCTCAAGGGGGCAAGTTACAGATGAGTACGTGGGACTGGGGATGGCCCAGGAGAGCATAGTGATGGCTTTGCTGTCCCTTTGGGTAGCTGAGGAGGGTGGAGTGCTCGCAAAGTGCACAGGTCCTCCCCACTCAAAATCCCCACTGTTCTCAATAACACCGGGCTCTTCTTCAAGATGACTCCATTTCTTGGCTGTGTTAATTTTTAATAAGCTGCTTGCATCCGATCTAATCATGCCACCGAGGGCAATTTTTATATTTTATAAGCACAAATAAATCCCTTCCCAATCGGCAAGCCCCTCAGTGGCAGTTTGCAAAGCCTTTGGGTAGCCAGTTTTCAGCCTTCATCTCCTGGAGGCATCCCTGACTTGTAAATACCTCTGGAAGATTCATTGTTGCTTAAATAATTGAATCTATTTAAAGAAATGAAGCCAATTAACTTTTCAGTTTATGACTAAGAAATAATTTCACTGTGTGTGGTCAGACTCTGCTAAGTATCTGGGGATTCAATTATTGTTTAGGGCTTAGGAAAAAACTCAAACAGGATCCTAAACTATGTCAGGCAGCCTCTTTGGCGGCATTTAATGTGAGGGCCTTGGTGTCCAGATTTGAAGGTAAGTTACCAAGCAATTGAGATTCTGTGCCTTCAGCTACTGAAACCCTGTAGGTTTTATTCACCCAACTCCCAAGGTCAATCTTGCCAGTGAGGATTTGAGCCTCCATGCTCTCCCCTCTCCTTCACCAATCCTTCCCCTCCGCCTGTAAGAAACTCGGGGCGTGCCTGGATCTCCTTCTGATCTTATGTTGTTTGCAGCCTCACTTCATATTACAGTATAAGCAACTGATAAAAGGTTAAAAGGAAATAAATTTTTCCTGTGGGAATTTTCAGTTTTAATAGGAAACGCTGTCCTGGAATTTACTAGAAAGAAGACACTGCATGCCAGGGGAATGGTAGGTATATGAAGAGCTCTGGGGACCCCTGAGGCTACTGTGGGGTGCCAGGTCTGCTCTGTGTGTGGTGGGCACCCACACTTGCTGAGGAAGCTCCCACCGTGCATGCAACCCTGAAATCTGTCATCGAGGTGGCACAGGGCAGCAGATCAGTGCCCAAGAGTGAGCTACTGTCCTCATTTGCTGTCCGTATCTGCGATAAGCACGTGACCAAAAGCGTCATGGAGGAGAAAGGATGCTTGGGTCACACATCCTGGGTCACAGCCCGTGATAAAATCAAGGCAGGGACTCAGAGTAGGAGGGAACTGAAATGAGGTTTTCTAGCTGTCCTCCATGGCTTGCTCGGTCTGCAGCCTGCTTTCTTGTACACCCACGACTGCCTTCGTAGGCATCACCTACCATGGAATTGCCCTTCCTACACCAGTCATTAATTAAAAAAAAAAAGCCCCAGAGATTTGTTCACAGACGAACATTTCTCAACGGAGATCCCTGTTCTCAGATGACCCTAGCCGTGCTGAGTTAACAGAAGCCAACAAGCGCAGCTATTGAAAGGGGAAGGCTGGGAGCTTGGAGATACTTCATTCCTGGAAGCAGGGCTCAGCCTCCTGCTTCAGAATCCAGTTCTGCTGTCATAAGAATGAAGATGTATCACGGGGGAAGCTTTTCCCGTTAGTGAGAAGAAGAAATGCCATGACACGGGCCTTTACCTCTCAATGGCTTCCCAGTCCCCTTAGACCCAAGCACCAGCTCCATTTCACCCCTACTGCCCAAAGAGAAATGTTTGCTGCAGTGTCACTTAGGTATTGACTCCCCTGCACCCTGGGAGGAGAATCTGGCCCGGGAGGCAGATGTTAATAACACAGCACACACATGATTTCTCCTGCGTCTTCATGGTGGTCTCCCAGGAACGCACAGCTCTCTAATGTCTCCAATGCTTCCAGTGCCCAGGTCATTCTAAAAGACTTGTTTGAGTGTGTTCATGTGTGTGTGTGTGCTGTGTGAATACTATGTGTGCAGGTCTGTGTCTGTATGTGCCCACCTGTGTGTGTTTGCCATATGTATGCAGGTATTGTGTGCACCCCAAGTGTGTGTAGCTGTTTATGTAATGCCATGTGTGTGACAAGTGTGTACAGGTGTGTATGTGTATCCCTGTGTGTGTGTGTGTGTGTGTGTGTGTGTGTGTGTGTGTGTGCAGGCCCGCCATGTATGTACAGGTGCCTAGAGAGACAAGAATTGGGTGCCATATCCCCTTGGTCTGGAGTTGTAAGAGGTCATGAAGCTGGCAGACAACACGGGCACTGGGAACTGAACCCTGGTCCTCTGGAAGAACAGCAAGTGCTCTTAACCACTGAGCCATCCCTCCAGCACTGGAGGTCAGCCCCACCCACACTCTCTCCCTGGGCGAGTGTGCTCCATCACCTCTTCCTTAGATAATCATGTCTCTGCCTGTGGCGCCTGTCCCTGAGTCTCTCGCCCAGGGCTCTCTCAGCCTTGGGATGTGTGTCAGAGGTGTGTGAGCAGACATCTCCACTTGCTTCTCAGCCGAATGCCCCAAAATTTCACTTAGCCTCTTCATAGGCACACTGCCCCATCTGCCTGGCCTCCAGAAACAGAGACCAACCAATCAGTCTCTATCGATCAGTCACCTTAGTCCTCTGGTTTCTGTGTCTATTCCTCCCTAGAGTAAAACAAGCTGCTTGTGCAAGTGCACTGTATGTGAGGCTGGGCGTGCACACACCATGGATGGGTGTATTTGGAGGTCAGATGACAACCGCAGGAGTCAGTCCATGACGTCTGCATTGTTTTCAGGTGGGTATCTTGTCTGTGGCCAAGCTTCTGGGAGCTCTCCTGTCTCTCCATGGGAGTGCTGGGATTACAAGTGGAAACTACCACCCGTGGCTTTAGGTGGTTTCTGAGGATCTGAATTCAGCTCTACAAGCTGAATGAGTCTGCATCAGGGCCCCTCTCTGCCTGCATGACTGAGTCTGCATCAGCAGGCTGTGTGTGCAGTGCAACCCACCCCTCTGAACAATGTCAGAAAGACACGGCCATTTCACTGTGTGCTGAACACGTCTATACACTGCTTGCCTTTCCAGAAATGCCAAAGCCAGTGTAAATATGAAATTAATTAAATCTGTCCCTGGCTTGGGTCTTTTCAGAATTAACTTATGAAATGTTTGCCGGTTAAATTATTAACATGTAACTCTAACATAATGAGTCAGTTTAAGGTAATTTAGTCATTGGAAGGATTACAGTGTGTACACGGAAGCCTTTCCACACAGCCTTGTTCTCAGGCACGAGAAGTCGACAAAGGGTTTCCTGACCTAGCCTCTGCCGATGTGCTGTTCCAATGACTATTTTCACCCAAAGTGGCAATGCTTGTTTAACATGTGGGGTTTCTGGCTCTCACCTGAGTGGGTGTGTTCTTGAGCCCAGCTCTAAGTTGATAGAGAAGTCGCTAACAAAAGTGGTCACTGGAGAAGTGTGCTATGGGCCTGGGAAGGGGTTAGTCACATTTGGAACACTCAGTCCCTGGGTCCCTTCCTTCCCAAGGAAGCAACTCAAGGAGAGACTCAGCGAATCCAGTTGTAAGTTCTTCCTAGAAGAAGGGCATGCTGGGAGAGTGAGATTTTCACAGAGGCGTGCCTGGTTGCCCTTGGTGATTTCAGGGAGTGTAGGAGTATCTTTTCTGATGTCCTTCATGGAGCTCTCACCCACCTGCCTGCCATTAGTAAGGACAGAGGTTTCGGGTGCTGGACAGGGACAGCTGTCTATTTTATGCGTCGGTGCTGAGCAGTAAGTTCCTTAACTTTGTCCCAAATAGTCCTTTTTTCTAGCCTCTGGCTGGATTTCCCTTCTTGGACATGGACGTGGACATGGATACAGACACAGACACAGACAGGCACAGGCACAGACACAGACACAGACACAGGCACAGGCACAGGCACAGGCACAGGCACAGACACAGACACAGACACAGGCACAGACACAGACACAGACACAGACACAGACAGGCACAGGCACAGGCACAGACACAGACACAGACAGACACAGACACAGGCACAGGCACAGGCACAGACACAGACACAGACACAGATACAGGCACAGACACAGGCACAGGCACAGACACAGGCACAGGCACAGACACAGACACAGGCACAGGCACAGACACAGACACAGACACAGACACAGGCACAGGCACAGACACAGACACAGATACAGGCACAGGCACAGGCACAGGCACAGGCACAGGCACAGACACAGGCACAGGCACAGACACAGACACGGACACGGACACGGACACGGACACGGACTCAGACACGGGCACGGGCACGGGCACGGGCACAGACACAGACACAGGCACAGGCACAGGCACAGGCACAGACACAGACAATTGATCATAGATCTGAGTCTTGGCAGCTGTCCTTGAGTACAACAGTGTGTCAGTTAGAGAATATGAGATGACTTTTTATGAATGCAAACAATACAAAGCAAGCTTGGGGCTCCGGCTTCAGAAGAAGCCTGTGGTGCCTGCCTTCCTTCGTGGAGGCATAGGAGCAGCCTTTGAGAAGAGAGGGAATGTGTCTCGCTCGGGGTAGAAGATGCCTGGCATGCTGGGGAGACGATGTCTTCAGCAAGCACATGGTTTTCCAGGCTCTCCCTTATCATGCAGGGCACAGGGTCCACAGCAAACAGCCATGGCCGTTCCCCAGGCAGGAAGAGCTACCTGCCCCCGGTGCCTTCTCTCTCCACCTCCATCTCCACCAGGCTCTGTGTGCTCTGCGACCTGGAGGAGGCAGGACAAGGCAAGAAGCTCAGGGACTGGAAATTCTACGTTGATAATGGAAGAGCCAAAGACAACTACGGCTCCATCCGTGCTCCACATGACGGTGCTCCACATGACGGAAGCTGGGGCTCCATTGCTGTCCCAAGAGGAATGGCGTTCCATCCCTGCTCCAAGAGGAAGGCGCTAGAGCCATCCCTGCCCCAAGAGACAGGTGCCCCGGAGCTGCGGATTCAAACACACAAGGTGCCCACATCTGAAATGTTGCTGGCTCTCCCCCAGGAAGCCATCTGGGAATGCCAATTTCGTGCTTCAAAGAGTTTGTGGCCCATCAGCGAGGTCAGCAAACACTCCTTTCAGGCTTGGCCCAACCACTTTATGGTTGATGGACAAACAGAACTTGCAAACTTAGGATCTGCTGTACATGGCCAGAAACCGACACTGAGGTGGCACGGGCTGAGGTTCGTGGGTAAAGACTGGAAAGAGACCGCCTGAGGGATGTCCGGGGGGGGGGAGGGGTGCCTCAGTACACCACCCTCTCTCTCTTTCTAATACCAGTGTTTCTGTTGCAATATCATCCCCATAATTCTCACCGCATCCTCTTTTTCCTTTGTCTTCACGTGCCCGCGCTGTAATTTTCAATTTAATTAGCGTGGTCCTGTTAGGTGGCAGTGGGTCTCGCTTTGTCTTTGCAGCTAATACAGCTAATTGTTCATCCAGCCTTCGGTAATATCTCATTAACTTTATAGGCTATCGTTTCCACATCATCTACGGAATTAATTTTCTGAAAATCTAGAGACGTGGGCGCCTGCAAACATTTTCCTTCAGAAACAAAACAAAACCTTTCTACTTTTTTTTTTTTTTCCAAACAAAAAAAGGTGCCTGGTAAAGTTAGAGGTGCGATGGTGTTTGCTGCTCTGATGTCCCTCAAGGAATGCACATCTAAAACGATCTTTCCTTTAATTTTTTAAAAACCCACCTAGGCAATTCATCATTTTTATAACAGCCATTATCCATGAGGCGTTTATGAACACACAGATAAAAGACAGGCCTCGCATGCCGAATGTTTGGAGGCAACACAACTCGGGCCCTTCAATTATTGGCTTTAATATAATGAAGTGTCACCCAGATGACTTTTATGGCATCCATCTGATTTCTCGGACTGTTTAATAATAACCACCCCCACCTCCTCCTTGCAAAGGTGGGGGCTTAGCAGTCGGCAGAACTATGAAGGCTGTGCGCCTTCCTCACCGGCTGTAGTTCCTCACATGGGAGTTCCTCACGGGCCCTTCCCCTCTACCTCTTGCCTTCAGACAAGAAGCCCTGTACTCATCCTCCGTTTCTGCTGCCTGGTGCCTTGTATTTGAGACAGAAAAGGCTCCTGAGGCTCTGTCCCCTCACTCCATCTCACCAAGGGGAGCCCCTGTGTGTGTGTGTGTGTGTGTGTGTGTGTGTGTGTGTGTGTGTGTGTGTGTCAGGCAGCAGGGGGTAATTCCTTTCCCTGTCAAGGCCAGCCAGCTTTGCTAAGGGGATGCTGTGCCTGCAGCTGGAGGGTGGGTGCACAGGGTGCACAGGGGACCCTGCGTTCCTGGCTGGCCCAGGGTGTGTTTGTGAGCCACCTCAGACGCCCAGCTGCTAACACTGCCCTGCCGAGTGTCTCCAGAGGGCCAGGCTGTCTTTGTCTTTCCTTCCTTTGCAGGGTGGGGCTTCCTCCATAGCTGGGATGTGTCTTAGGACAGCTGTGTTGGCCTTTGCTGCAAACTGAGGGCTGTGACTAGATGCCTCAGCCTGCACCAGGCAGGACTGTGACCATTAGTCAGCAGGGCTGGGGTTGGGCCAACTGGGCTGAGGACATCAAGCTCTGGCTGCTGCTGACCGCAGCCTTGACCAAGAAGTAGTCAGGATGCAGGAGGTTCTGCCAATGGGCCCGTAGTGGCACCTCCTGGTGTTGACGGAACCTGGTAGCGAGAGTGTCCTGACACACCAGATTCACAAAGGTTGGACAGGGGGCTCCAGATTGTGTAGATTGGCCTTGCCTATCGTCTTGGGTAAGGGTGGTGTCCACCCCGCAGCAGGTGTCCAGGAAGCACTTGGGGGACTGGGCCATACCTGTGTGTCCTGAGTCATCTCCCATGGTCCTGGTCTCTCCCTCTGACACCTACATCTCTTGCAGACCTCACACACCAGGCACCCTCCTCCCTCTACCTTTCTGAGCTGCCAAGTATCCTCTGACCAGCAATTAAATAGCCTTAAGCTGAATCATTATCCTCAGTTATGTATTAATAATTTAGGGAACAAACATTCCATACGTTAACTCTGAGAAGACCCGAGCAGAGATGGATTTAATTAATTCCATCCCCCTGAAAGTGCGGGGTGGGGGAGAATGTCTCTCCCCGTGGTGGAAGCATATCTCCCTGAAACATACAGGTCATTCAGGCCTTGAGAGTTTGTGGGGCCATCTAGCAGCCACATCTAAAAATCAGACTCCAAACTGCACAGGACTCTCGGAGACTGACACAACACTCATAGTGTAGCATCCAGTGACCCAGAGTGCCCAGAAAATTGCTTGACAAATAAGCTCTCAGCCTCCGTTTTCACTCTCCCTGGAAACAGCCAGGGAGATTCAGTCCCACAAATGTTTCTAGGCTGTGGTGGTGGGCCAGAAAAGAAGCTACAGGCTGAGTGCTTTTACATAAGAGTGGTAGAAAACACCCCAAAATAATGTAAACTGAAAATGGCATTTGTGGGCTTCTGTAGCTGAGACACCCACACCCACGGGGGTGGGGGGGAAAGAGGGGGGAGCTGGCAGGGGTGCCTCCAGATGTTTGCCAACACTTCAAAGAGATCTGTCTGCCTTCAAAACTGTAGCTGCCATGCATCTGGGAAGATGGCTTTGAGAAGTGGTCCTCAACCTTCCTAAGGCTGTGACATTTTTAATACAGTTCCTTGTGTTATGGTGAACCCCAAACACACAATTATTCAACTGTTTCTTCTTAACTGTAATCTTCTACTGTTGTGAATCATAGTATAAATATCTGATAGGCAGGGTATCTGATACGTTACCGCCAAAGGGGTCGAGAGCCATGGCTTGAGAACCACTGGCTTTAGTGACCAAAGTGCCTGCTGGGGACGGTGGGGAGACTGACATTCAGATCCCCAGAACCCGTGTTAAGCACGGTGGCGTACAGACTGCCTGTAGCCCCGGCCTTGGGAGGCGGGCACAGGGAGCTTCTCCTAAGCAAGTTGGCTACCAAGAGTGGTCCAGAGAGCTTTGGTTATCCTATGATTAAACTTAACACCCTTGAGTAATCTCTATCCAACTTCCTTTACCGGAGCCCGGACACCACAGTCGCTCTCTGGGACTCACTGACTCTACGCGTGTCATACAAATTAAGATCCTTCTTCAGTGTTCCATTCTCTATGTGGCTGTGCAGCGTTGTTACAGGTCTATGGCATGGTGATTGCTCATGTGTGAGTGTGTGCATATTTGAGTTAAGTCTACTTCTTAGCTAACAAGAACTATGATGTGTGTTCCCCGAGTGCACATTCCAGTGAGCAGGCTGGTCCCCGGGAATGAAATGGTGGATATATTTGTTTCTTCTGGCTATCGTAACAAACCGCTTCAACTAGAGAGGCACAGACAGCACATATGAACACTCCTTTGGCTCCGGGAAAAGGAAGCGCAGCCCAGATGCACTGGATCGAAACATGGGTGTTGCACTATGATCCACAGGGGCTTGGCCGGGGATCTGTACCCTCAGGGCTTCGGCAGCATCTGTATTTGAATCTGGTTCAGTTGGGAGTAGCCATACTAGCTGATGGGAAGCTGACTCCTGTTTCCCTAAAGACCAATATCAAGCATCATTCCACAAACCCGTGGACCATCAGTAGTCCATAGTTAATTGGGTTAATTGGGTCGGTTTTTTTTTTTTTTTGGTCTTGATTTTGTTTTGTGATGCCAAAGATTGAACCCATAGTTTCCAGCCTATTAGACAAGTGTACCACAGCTCAGTTGTGCTACCAAATCTTCAGGTATCTTGAAAAACATATTCATTTGTTTTTAGTTTATGCATATGAGTGTTTGCCTGTATGTGTGATGTGTTCTCACACCAAGTGTATGCACCATGGGGGCCAGAAGAGGGTGTCAGATCCCCTGGAACTTGAGTTACAGATGATTGTGAACCACCATGTGGGTGCTGAGAACAGAACCATTTTCTCTACAAGAGCGCCAGTTCCCAGCACCCACATGGTAGCTCACAACAATCTGTAACTTTAGTTCTTGGGAGATTGAACCCTCCTCTGGCACACAACACACACACACACACACACACACACAGAGAGAGGGGGGAAGGGAGGGGGAAGAGAGAGAGAGAAAGAAAGAAAGAAAGAAAGAAAGAAAGAAAGAAAGAAAGAAAGAAAGAGAAAAAGAAAAATCCATGACTGCATTGTGTTGGGACTCCTGCAAACTTGTAAGCATATGGCCTTGATCCGGGCTTGTCTGGATGCCCGGGCTGCTCCCCTGGTCCATGTGGCCATCCTTCTTCCACTGATCCACAGGGGTAACTGCTGCTGGAACTCTACAGTCAGAAACTGGCCTGCACCGTTGTCACGTCCCCTTTACAATCCGTATTAACTTTAGTTTCACTTTATCAATCAGAACAAGGCTGTAAATGTTTTGCCAGGGGCTTTCTTGGATCTGCAGATTCGTCACAGGGACTTTCCGCTTCGGTTACAGCGGGTCTTTCAACCCCTGACATGGCATGTCTTTGCCTGCACAGCTTTCTTCCAATGATGCTTGTAGTTTCCAATGTACAAGAATCACACTCTTTCTTTTTAATGCCATTTCTCAGCCGTGTTTTTCTTCCCAGTGGAGTTTGTGTGTCCACTTCCTTCTAGGTTGCTTGTTGCTGATGGTGTCGGGGTAGTTGGTTCTTGTGTGTCGGTCTGTGGTGTAGCACTACCAAGACACTTTATGAGCTCTCGTATTCGCTGTGCGTTGCTTAAAGCATCTGTGTAGAATGTCATGCCATCTGCGCAGGGAATGGTGGTTTCGTTTGAACAGTATAGACACCTTTTATTTCCCCCTCTTAACTAGTTACCTCTTAACTAGGTAACTAATGCTACCTTTGCATTTCCGAAACAGCATGTCCTAATTTGGGAAGGTTTTGTCTTAACTCAGCATAGTGAAATTTGTCAATTTTTCCCCCTGTGGTTTTTGCTTCTTTCCTCTTCTTTAAGAAACAAGCCTTTAAGCATTGTGACCTGGTATTCTAACTATTGTTCGCCCCTCGGCTGCAAGCAATCTCATTTGAAGGGCGCCGTGAGCTTCTCCCATGAGATTGTTGGCCATGATGAGGAGATTTGTGGTCATGTATGACTTTGGGATCACTCGCTCTCCCGTAAGAATCCCCTCACCCACACTCTGTAAGAAAGCCCAATAGACTCAGTGGTCCCACCAAGAAGAAATAAAGCATACTTCTGTTCTGAAACCTTGGAAATGGTCCCATAATTTCTCAAAGTTAGGGCATTTTGTTTTTCTCAGTTTTCACATAACTGGAGTTGGGAGCATCAGGAGGCAGGACCTGTGGTTCTTCTCATTTGCTTATGGGACCGGTTGTCTATGTTCCTCTTATAGATTCCTTGTGGCTCCCCTGGTCTGCAGCACGTACTTCCCTGCTGTAACTCCCTCCCCTGTGCAGACCTGGCATTGCTGCTCAGCGCCCATGGCATCCCGGTGCCTGCTCCCCACACCACACCCGCTCAACTCTCTCAAGACGTTCTCGCCCACTTTCCCTCTCACAATTAAACAGCCCATCAGCCCGTCAGCATTTCCTTTATAAACAGCTGGGGTTTGCTTGGAGTTGTGCGGTACTACGTATTACAGGATAATTTGAAGATGCTGTTTTTACACGACCCATTAATGACATTGCTTACCGTGTTTTAAAGTAAATGTTCTTTCATTTTCTCCATAACAATCTCTATACATGTTCACATAGACACATTTCTGACCTTATAAGATCTTTGGTGTCCGTCTACAGATTAATGTTTGTTTAGGCAACTTTTAGGGATGGATTGTCTCTTTCCATCACATGGATTCCAGGCATAGAACTCACATCCTCAGCCTTGGCAGCAAGCACCCTTACCACCTGAGCCATCTCGCCGGCCCCTGACACCTGCTTGTGTATAGCCATGGTCAGCTCTGCTCCGGGGTTTGCTGCTGTTAGACCTAGTCATCTCTAGCCAGAGTGTCTTAGGTGTTGTCTGTTGTTTGTATATGTATGTTGTAAAAAGAATGTATGTTCATGTGTCTACGTGTGTGTGTGTGGAGGCCAGAAGAAAGCCTCGGCAGTCACTCCTTGGTTGCTGTCTACCTGGGGTTTTTGTTTTGTTTGTTTGTATTTGGTTTTTTGAGACAGGGTTTCTCTGTAGCTTTGGAGCCTGTCCTGGAACTCACTCTGTAGACCAGGCTGGTCTCCAACTCACTGAGATCTGCCTGCCTCTGCCTCCCAAGTGCTGGGATTAAAGGCGTGCACCGCCACCGCCCGGTCTGCCTGGGTTGTTTAGATGGGAGCTTTCATTGGCCTGGAAGTCAGCAACCAAGCCAGACTAGCTGGACAGCAAGCACCCGGCTCCTGCCTTGTTTCTACCTCCTCAGAGCTAGGATTGCAAGCGCTCACTGCTGTGACCAGCCTTCTTCTGTGTGGTGTTCTGGACTCTCTCCCATGTTTGCGTGCTGAACACTTTACTGGTTGTGCCGTCTCCCCGGCCTTGAAATCATCTTGCTTATACATGTGTGTGCACACCCTCGCCATCCTCCAAACATGTGTGTACATACTTTCCCCCATCCTCCATACGTGTGTGTGCACATTCTCCCTCGTGCTCCATACATGTGTGTGCAGACTCTCTCCTGTCCTCCATACGTGTGTGTGCAGACTCTCTCCTGTCCTCCATACGTGTGTGTGCAGACTCTCGCCTGTCCTCCATACGTGTGTGTGCAGACCCTTGTCCTCCATATGTGTGTGTGCAGACTCTCTCCTGTCCTCCATATGTGTGTGTGCAGACTCTCTCCTGTCCTTCATACCTGTGTGTGCAGACTCTCTCCTGTCCTCCATATGTGTGTGTGCAGACTCTCTCCTGTCCTTCATACGTGTGTGTGCAGACTCTCTCCTGTCCTCCATACGTGTGTGTGCAGACTCTCGCCTGTCCTCCATATGTGTGTGTGCAGACCCTTGTCCTCCAACAACTTCAGGTGTTTGCCCACCCCTTGAGCCACAATCGATCACCCTGAAATTATCAACTACACTCAAGAACAAATCTCCCAGGCCAGCACAACCCCCCCAAACTCTCCACCAAGCTCACCATCCCCCTGTGCTCCTGTGTCACCATGGAGGACCACCCCTTGTCCTCAGGAACCGCTGCCTTGTCTTTCCCAGCTCCAGGACCTCAGCGAGAGGAGTTGGGTACAGCTTTTCCCATTGCTGGTACACACACAGGGTCAGCATGCTGAGGTCCTGAGAATAATGAGGAATCTCACCCAGATTCAGCATCATTGAGAGGTGCCGTGTGTTTATCTTAGGTTCAGAGACTGCAGGATAAGCTTCTTGCATCAAATGGGGCTCAGGAGAATCCAACCAGCACTAGATTGGTAGATAAGTGACTTAAGCTCCTCAAATCTCTTGACTAGAGGAGACTATGGTTCATATGCAAAGCCAGAATAAAGAGAAATGAGCCTGCGCTCTCATCAGCCAGCAGCGGGGCTGCCCACCTCCATGGGACTCCCAGAAGCCAGGGCAGCCGCTGGGCCCGCAGGACTGGAGACCTCTGGTTTCCATCTCCCAGACAGGATCACTCTGTCGTTTGCACACCACACCGCACCGCACCGCACCCCATCGCACCCCACCACACCGCACCGCACCACACCGCACCACACGGCACCGCACCACAGGGTTGCCCCCCCACCCCCCCACTCCTCCACCCCCACCCCCCACCCCCGTGAGTAACTCTCTTTCTGCAAATTGCCAAGGGCTTCTCCCTTTTCTCCCTTAGTTGTTCTTTTTTTTTTTTTTCCAGTTTGTTTGCATCAGAATCCAAGAACAATCTGAACGCTTCAGGTGGTCCTTGTATGTTCAGAGGCCGCCTCCAGTCTTCCTCCCTCCTCCCCTTCTCTCTTTGTACCCCCCTCTCTCTCTCTCTCTCCTCTCCCTCTCTCCCTCTCTCCCTCTCTCTCTCTCTCTCTCTCTCTCTCTCTCTCTCTCTCTCCCCTTTCCCTCTCTCTCTCTCCTCTCTCTCTCCTGTCTTCTCCTCTAGTCTCCATTTCTCTCTCTGTCTCCTCTTTCCTCTTTGTCTTTCTGTCTCTCCTCTTCACCTTCCTCTCCTCTACCTCAGCCCCCAGCCCTCCCCCCTCCCCCCTCCCCCCTGCTCCCCCACACACACCTGGGACATTCTGGGGTTAGCAGAGTCTGGAGTGTGCTGTCTCCCCATGGCTTCAGCATGTCATTCTGCCCTCTACCTTGTAAAAAGCTAATTGAATCTAGGAAACTGACCTGATTGGCCGATTTGGATTTGATTCTTTGGGTGTCACTACGGGGTTCCTCATTACCCTGATTCTCTTGTGTCCGGTACAGAATCCTGTGTATTCAGGGCAAGCTCAGGTTGTCTGTCCATTCTGTGTTCCTCAACCCCATGCCTTGTGCTTCCCTCAGAGCAAAGAAGCCTGGTGTGCTCTCCCCTTGAGATGTTAGAGGTCAACGATCGTCACCTGCACCATCACCCTTCAGAGCCTGAAAAATAATTCCATAGAAAGAAACTTCCAGAATAGCAGGAAACAGAGCCTGGCTACTCCACACTGCTGAGAGGACTCATCTGGTAAAGGTGATTGCTTCCCCAGCTGGATGGTGATAGTGGGGTTTACATGAGCCCACCAGATCCATGATAAGTGATAAATAGGTGTTTATTAGGGAAGCCCTTTCACAGATAAGAGTGAATAACCGCCACTGTCTTCCTGCTCCAGACAATGCAGCCTCTGCTCTTCCGATGCTCTCACGGAAACCCAAGAGAGGGAGAGCCAGGCCCGCCTCTACCTTATAATGGGTCTTGTCTGCACCTGAAACCACGCCCAAAGGGTGTGGCCCCACCACAAGTTCACTGGCAAGGCAAGGTGCCACTACAGGATGGTCTGAGTTGGATCCCTGGAACCCATGAGAAGGTGGGAAAGAGAGAAGCCAACTCCTGTTTGCTGTGCTGTGGTAACTCTCGATAGTAACAAAAATATAACTATAAATAAATGGAATTAATTTGAGGAATTTTTACAAAGATGGCAAAGAACTTCCAGGCAATCCTGAGGAGGCCGAGGCAGAAGAATGTCCCATTCTAGGATACACAGGGCTGCATAGCCAGACCCTTCCCAGCAAAGGTTAAGAAAAACGGTCCGCTCTCTTTAAATACCTCGCTTTCCCAAGGGCGCCGGAGCCCGCTGTGCCGGCCTCACAGAGTGCTCGGGTCACCGCGAGCTGGTGCCTGCAAACACCTCTTACTTCCTCCCGTCTGAATGGCAGTGCCCAGGGCTGGCTGGTGTGAGCTGTCCCAGCTGGCTCTGCAGCTTTGTCCGTGGTTACATCTGCTAGCTATCCTCACATTACTCTCTGACTCGGGTAGCTGGTGCAGACCTTTCTTCTGCTCTTGTATGACAAGGACAGGGACGGATGCTGCTTGGCCCTACCTCAGGTCTGTAGTTGGCAGCAGCTCAGGCCCAGGATCCTCCTGTGATAGGCAGAGACCAAGTCTGCGGGCTGGGAACGGGCACTGTCGCCACAGCTCATTTCCTCTTCTCTAGTGGACAGCAGGTACTCAAGGGTATTATTATTTACACTGTGGGTGTGGGTGAACATGTGTGTGCATGTGAGTGTGAACATGTGTGTGCATGTGAGTGTGCATGTGCATGTAGTGTGCATGTGCATGTGAGTGTGCATGGAGTGTGCATGTGAGTGTGCATGTGTCTACATGTAAGTGTGTGTGCATATGAGTGTGCATGCTGAGTGTGTGTGCATGTGAGTATGTGTGTGTATGAGTGTGCATGTGCAGTGTGTATGCATGTGAGTGTGTGTGCATGTGAGTATGCATGTGAGTGTGTGTGCATGTGAGTATGCATGTGACTGTGTGTGCATGTGAGTGTGCATGTGCATGTGAGTGTGCGTGCATGTGAGTATGCATGTGACTGTGTGTGCACATGAGTATGCATGTGAGTGTGTGTGCATGTGAGTATGCATGTGACTGTGTGTGCATGTGAGTGTGCATGTGCATGTGAGTGTGTGTGCATGTGAGTGTGTGTGTGCATGTGAGTGTGCATGTGCATGTGTGCATGTGAGTGTGTGTGTGACTGTGCATGCGTACATGTGTGTGCATGTGCATGTGAGTGTGTGTGTGCAGAGAGCAGAGAACAGATTTCAGGAATTGGTTTTCCTTCCACTGTGTGGGTCCCAGGAATTGAAATCAGGTCACTTGGCAGCAGTGTGTTAACCTGTTGATCCTTCTCACTGGTCCTGTTTAAGGAATTTTTAGTGAGACATGTTGTAGTTTGTATGGATAATTCTTATTTGAGGTAAGAGTTATGCAATATTTATCAAACTCTGTAGGTACTTAGTTGCCCTACGGTGAAAGCCCTGTTTGCACCATAGGGCACCAAGGTGTTGCCTGCAATGCACACAGAAATCCCTTGCAAAAGTGGTGTCACCACTAAAGGCACCAGACGGGAAACATGAACACTTTTAGCTTTCCTGAGAGCATGAGTCTGTCAGTCAGTCAGTCAGTCAGTCTGTCTGTCTATGTACATACTCCATGTGTGCACCGTTTCAGTCATAGGCGATGTCCTAACAATTTCTGTCTCCACACACAGCCTTGCAGTTCACCCTGACAGCCTGGACTCTGCCTCAGAGCTGTTGGAAGGCCTCCCTCTCCCTCCCTTCCCAGCTGAAGAACCCCCACTGTGCAAGGCACCAGGTGGTTCATCCACCTCCAGTGATGGACACTGGGCTGGCTATAGCAGGCCTTTATAGGGTCCCCAGGTATGGATGCGGGATTTAGCTCCTCCTCCTGACACAGTATAGTGTGCCTGGGTGTGCATCAGTCCCCCAAGTTCCACCTGCCAGGAACTTAACCCCCGAGAGTACAGTGCTGGGAGGTGGGGGCTGGGGCAGCTGTTCAGGCGACAAATTCATGGACGGGTTGCTGATGCAAGGAGAGGTCCCATAGCACAGGTTTGCTCACCACCTACCCTCTGGCACAGGAAGGAGGTCTCTGCTTTGTCCTTGGGGCTATGACATAAAAACAGAGAATAGAGCTCTCAGCCGGGCACTGGTACCTGGCCTTGGACTCCCAGGCTTGACACAAAGCTTCATCTTTATGAAGTAGCCAGTCTGTGGGATAGGATCCAGCAACACAGAGGGCCTCTGACAGCACACAAACACACACACACACACACACACACACACACACACACACACACACACACACACCACATACACACACACACACACATACACACACACCACATACACACACATACATACTACACACACACCACATACACACACACAATATACACACACACACATACACACACACCACATACACACACACACCACACACACACCACATACACACACACATACTACACACACACACCACATACACACACACACAACATACACACACACACAACACTACACACCACACACACACACACACTACACACACACACACACACACACACACACACTACACACACACACATACATACACACACACACACACATATACACACACACCATACACACACACACACACACACACACACACACTACACACACACCACATACACACACATACATACTACACACACACCACACTATACACACACACACACATACACACACACACATACACACACACCACATACACACACATACATACTACACACACACCACATACACACACACAATATACACACACACACTACATACACACACACACACCACATACACACACACACACTACACACACACACTACACACACACACACACACACACATACACACACACACACACACACACACACCACATACACACACACATACTACACACACACACCACATAAACACACACACTACACACACACACACCACATACACACACACACTACACACACACACTACACACACACACCACATACACACACACATACAACACACACACACACATCACATACACACACACACCATATACACACACTACACACACACACACACACACTACACACACACACACACACACACACACACACACACACATACACTGCATTATATTTCCTACCATAAGGTTTCCCCAGAGCAAACTGACAGCCTGTTGCCAATGGGGCCAATACCAGCTCTTCTGCAGGAAGCCAACATTCAGTGCACCCCGGACCTCACCTGGCAGAGGAAAGATGAAGAACCAGAGTTCACTGGGGATTTCCCCTCTCTCCTCCTCCACAAAATGTGGAAATGAACCTTGGGGCATCTCAGAGCAGGGCTCACACCACCAAACTCCCTGTCTGGGTCATCCACGTGTTTGGGATGAGGGCGTTGCCTCTTCTGGAGAGGTCCCCTCTCAAGCCTTACGGCCCACTTGTGAGATCAATGGCCCTAGGCAGCTTGGCTCAGAGAGGCCCTGGTATGCTCCACACCTCAGCTAATGTCTAGATACACAAAGTTGATCTGAAGATCATTCCAACTTCAGGAATGTTATTCTCCTGCTACCAGATGAAGCCCGTGTCAGCAAAGTAGCCTTGCGTGTCATGAATCCGCTCGAATGTCCTTTGAGCGTCATGATCTGTCTCTGGCTGCACTGGTCACTGGTGTTTGAACGACGTTTTGGTGTTTCTAGGCGAGGCTCACTTTCTGCAGCTCCTCAGGTCTGTGTGAGTCGGTGCAGGGGAGAGGCATTCTATGCATGCTACTCTGCTGTCGGTCTTGCTTCTTCAGTCAAGTTAAAGATAGTGGGGAGACACGTGCCTGCCCGGTCCTGCTCCCCCTCTGCTAAGGAGTTTCTGTTCACAGATGACACCACTCTGGCTAACGACAGAACAAACACATTTTGCAGTGACACTGTGCGTTTCATCATAGCTCTCACAAACTATTGTGACAACTGGCGGGTTGCAGCTGAGAGCTGTGTGGGTTTGATTTTGCACCTAGAGTTTGGACTCCTGCTAGTTTTCTTGGAGCTTCTCAAATCTTTCACACATCACTTTCCTTTCACCGTTTTGGATGCCTCTTGTCTCCCAGTCTGGTTTGGCGCAGACTGAGCGGCAGATAAAGAAGAGGTCTAGGTGCATTTGTAGGTGATCCACCTGCCTGGAATCTGTTTCCTTCCTGGGGCCAAAGTAAGCTCAGGACCCCATCCTGGCCTACACTGGCCGCTCCAGTGTTCTAAGACACGCTGGCAAGCTGCCGGCATCTTACAGGACAGTTGTGTTACTGGGTCTGTGGGGTTCTCCTGAGACAGAGCCAATAGAGCCTGTGTGTGAAGAGAAGAGAAAACTTGTCAGTGAGGTCACCACAGCCGAAGGTCTTCTGCAGGCCATTTCCAGGCTGCAGACCCTTGGGGGCTGCACGTAGAGAAGGACATCAGTCCTGCAGTCCTGAGACCAGAGGGTGATGGGAGGTGTTATTCTGTAAATATATGAATAAAGCACTGTTGGCCAATAGGAAGGCAAGATAGGCAGGGCTAGGAGACTAGGAGGAAAGAGGAAGGAGTAAGGAGGAGTCAGCATGGAGAGCCTGGAGAGAGCAGCAGGCCGGGCCGTCACTCCCGTGTAAGATGAGACCATGTGGAAAGAATAGTAGAAATGGGTTAATCATTAAAACAGAGCTAGCCCATAAGGAATTAGTAACTGGCCAACAACATTATAACAAATACAGAATCTCTGTGTGTTATTTGTGGCTGGATGGCGAGGCATTGGAACCAGGCGGCCGGTGGGAAAACATACTCCTTATATAATGGCGCCCAACACCTGAAGGTTCAATATCTATGGTGTGGGACCAGCTTTTCCCAGCTTTGAGCGAAGAGGCCAGATTGCTTTCTGTGTCTTCTCTCTGGCCTCTCCTCTCTCCCACATGGAAGGTGGGTCTTCTGCCCCTGGGCCACTCATCTGCATACACCAGCCTCCTCTGGAAACATCCTCAGAGAAACACCTGGGAACAATGCTTTCCTAGAGGTCTCTCTGCCCCCACCCACCATTCTTGAAACTGGGTCTCACTGTGTAGACCAGGCTGGCCTCAAACTCACAGAGATCCTCTGGTCGCTGCCTCTGGAATGCTGGAGTTGCTGCTGTTTCTCTGTCATCCTAGCTGCTACCAAAATCACTCCTCTTCAGGGGCCCGCCCCAGTTATGATGAAGTTTGTCAGACTTAGCAGGACACCATCATCAGAGGAGAGAAGTGTCTGGTGGACAGGGAGGCAGCTCTGGGATGGAGTCCTAGCCATCTCCATCGGGCAGTTGACATGGAGCCAAGAAAAGTGGTGGTCTGTCCAAGACCAGTCAGCTCTGAGTCTCAGTTGACTGTTAGTGTCCCTGCTGAGATGCAAATCTGTCCTTGTCAACTCCACAGCTCTCAGCTCACTGGTGGGACTGGCTGGCCCTTGTGACCTCGTTAGCACACAAAAGAGGCAGCTTTCTCAGGAAGGAAGATGCTTGAGTCCCAGGAAAGACACCAGAGTGGAGCTTTCGTAGCTTGAACCCCTACAAGCCTCAGAGATGGCTTGGTATCCTACAGAGCAGTGGTCCTCAACCTCCCAACGCTGAGACCCTTCGATACAGTTCCTCAGGCTGTGGTGACCCCCCACCACCATCATAAAGTTATTTTGTTGCTGCTTCGCAACTCTAATTTTGCTACTGTTAGGAATTGCAATGTGAATATCTGTATTTGGTTTTAGACAACCACTGTGGAAGTGCTGTTTGACACCTCCCCCGAAGGGGTCATGACCCACGGGGTTGAGAGAAACCTAAGCAATGCAATAGGGTTGGGGTCCATGCTCACTTCTGTGCACGTCCATGGGGAAAATGGCTTCAAACACTGGTCCATGTAACTGCAAAGCTGGCCAAGTTACCTGCCAGGCTAGAGGCAAGCATACCATTGCAGCCAGAAGGCCACTACCATGGATTTCTTTCTCTAGAAGGACCCCGGTTCCCCCTAATGCTTTCCCACGTTGTTGGATGATGCCCTTGCACATCATGGTCATTTGCTGTCCTCTGAGCCTACTGATCTGAGGGTCCAGACCATCAAACAGACACCTTCATAGAACGTCTAGAAATGTGCCACTCAAGTACCTGGGTCCTGAGGCTCAGCTAAGTCAACAGACAGAACTGACCACCAGAGGGACTCTCCCCACCCTCCCCACCCCCCCACTCTCCCCACCCGCCCACCCTCCCCACTCTCCTCACCCCCCACTCTCCCCACCCCCCACCCTCCCCACTCTCCCCACCCTCCCCACCCTCCCCACTCCCCCACTCTCCCCACCCTCCCCACCCTCCCCACTCTCCCCACCCTCCCCACCCTCCCCAACCCCCCACTCCCCCCACCCTCCCCACCCTCCCCACCCCCCACCCTCCCCACTCTCCCCACTCCCCCCACCCTCCCCACTCTCCCCACCCCCCCACTCTCCCCACTCTCCCCACCCTCCCCACTCTCCCCACTCTCCCCACCCTCCCCACTCTCCCCACCCTCCCCACCCTCCCCCACTCTCCCCACTCTCCCCACCCTCCCCACTCTCCCCACCCTCCCCACCCTCCCCACTCTCCCCACTCTCCCCACCCTCCTCACCCTCCCCACTCTCCCCACTCTCCCCACTCTCCCCACTCTCCCATCTACTGGTACATGTGACCCTAGTGGCCTGAGTGACTTGAGGAGACCACCCTGCCCAGCAGAGCTGGTGGCCTACCTGTCCATCTCAGGTCAACAGCCTGACACGTGTTCAGAGTCCCATGGGACACACAGGTAGTCTTTGATAAAATCTTAGCTTCTATTTCCCAGAATTCATCTGCTGCCAAGGTGGGTGGATCTCCTGGGAGGGCTCCAGAAGGGCTGCTAGTGTCTCTAAAAGTCACCTGCTTGTCTAAGCTTCATTCCCCATGAACAGACCCACAGTGAGCTGCATGGGACCTACCTCAGCATGAGCAACAATCTACCGAGACTTAGTTGATCAAAATGAGAATGTCCACTCTGTAGAGGGGGGACCTGAAGAATTTCCTGCTGGATCCTGGGTTTCTGCAACCTTTGAACAGAAGATCAGCTCTGCTAGCCAGAAAATTTGTGAGCTTGAAGGTGATTTTTAAAAATAGCTTGCAGACATGCGTGCCAATAAAAAGCTAGCAAATGCATGGTTTGCGTCCTTTGCGTTTGATTTTAGTGCAAGACCCCATCTGGGAAACTCCCCATGTGCAACTGCTCCTAGATTGCCCAGCAACTTGCATGAACTGCCCTTAAGTTTTGACTTGGGGCTCAGATCCTTACCTTCTCACTTGCCCTGCCTACCTCTCCTTGGGAATGTGAAGCTGGCAGGGGTGGCCCTTTCTGGGGAGAAAAAGCAGAAATATGCCTGGTTGACTACCAGGCACAGACACCAGTGTGGAGCTCAGCACCTCGCCTCTCCTGTGTGGTTATCAGTCCTCTTCCCGGTCAATATTTGCTCAGAATGGAGAAGTCTTCCAAACCTAACAAGACTGAAAGATAGCTAGATGTTTCCCGGCTGTTCTTTCTGCTCTGTTTTCAGAGCTCCTGACTGCGCCCTTGAGGACAGCTTGGGAGATCAGACTCAGTGTATAGCTGTGGGCAGGAAGGCGACAGGAGGAAGACCCTGGAAGGGGCTGCAGGGGTCCACAGGGAAGGCTTTCACAGAACCTGTGAGCCTAACTCACCTAGGGTGACTGTGTGTGACAGTGCTGTCCCTAGAGAGTGTGTGAAGCTTTTACTGAGCCTGCTTCCCAGGGTGACAGAAGGTGACAGAAGAACCTTCAGGTCTTCCCAGGTTGCCTCTGGCACTCTAGGCTGCAACATGTCACCCAGCCTGTTTCCCAGAGTCCCTTCCCAGTGTCTTCCCTTTGGGTTTCTCAGCAGAACTGTGGTTCACTGCCTCCAAGGATCCTTTCTGAGACTCAGAGTTTGGCAACCTGAGGTTAGCAAATGGGAATACCCGTGAGAATGAACCTTGGAAGGTGACAAGGATAGGGCTGAGGTCTGAGCATCCAGGCCTGCTCAGAGGAAGCAGCCAGATGGGGGAAATGGCATCTACTGAGACCTCCCCCGCTGGGCTCTGTGTCCGCCTCCACAGAGATGCTCACTAAGACTTCAGGTCCAAGACCTCCCAGATTGCCCCTCTGCCTCCTTGAGAAAACTGACTCCCACCCTGTTCCTCTGGCGGTGTCCCTTGTCCCTGAACACTGCCATCCATCACCTTCGTTTTTGCAAATCCCTGGACTGGGCCCTGTGCAGACACCAGCTCTATTGCTTGCCTGAAGGCTGGCCTTCGTGGGGCCTGACAAGCCAAGGTGACTTTGGTTGGCAACAATTTAATCATATCACACAGCCTCCCTCTGTCCTTGCTTCAGCGGAATGAAGAGAGAGGGAGGTTACTGCTCTTGGATCTCCCATCCCCCTCTGCACCCCATCCTAAGCCTGCTGCCTTCCCCAGGCTTTGGGAAACATTTCCCTCAATCTGAGAAGCATTAAGGAAGGAGAGAAAACATTGCCTCTGGGCTGGGACCTCCGTTAACACAGCAGAGCTGACCACAGCTTCCAGAATTTGGAAAATGGAGCCTTAGACGAGAAAGACAGTATAGGCTTGGAGTGATCCACCTAGTGAGGATGATGTTTGGGCCTCCCATACACAGGTTGTTACAGAGCTGGCCCCAGCCTTCTCATAGCTGTTCACATGACTGACACCACACGTCCCCAGCCTTGTAGACTGAGCATGTTACTCACAGTTGGAGCCTCTGAGGACAAATTACTGTGCTGCCATGTCACTCAGGGAGTGCATTGCCAGCACTGGGCTGTAAAAGGCTTGGGATCAGCAGTGAGCACATCCCTCTCTCACAGACCACAGGCTGGGGATGCAAAGCTCTTCTCACTTGCTTTGGAGATCTGCAGTTTCTGCCATCAGCAAGGTCCAGATGGGCCTCCACCTTGGAGGTCTCCACAAACCCGTCACTAGATAGAAGCCAACTCAGCACTCCTAATCGTCTCCCGGGCTTGACCGTTCAACACACAGCAGAATCTCGGTGGAATCCCTATGAGCTCATGGCTGGGTGGGAGCCACAGCCTGGAAGATACCACTGGACCACAGAGCTTTGTGCAAAAAAACCCAAAAAACAAAAAACAAAAAACAAAACAAACTTAACAAGCTTCTCCTGGGTCCACAGAATCCTAAATGGAACCATCTGGAACCATCATGAGGCTGGGCCGCCCGGTCCATCCTGCAGTGCTATGCTCTGGTCTGCAGAGTCCGCTCCAAAACACCAACCTTCATGGCCAACAAACTCTAGATTCATAGGTAGATGCAAAGATGTGTTGGGTATGACAGGAAAGCCAAGGGTGGGTCCACCTGGGGGACAGATGACGCCCTCCGGGTGCACGGCCTCAGATCTGCAGCTTCAATATGGCCTCGACATCCACTTTGAAAGTGAGCATGCCCAGGCGGCATGGACGGTCTTTCTGAGACCCCAGCAAAAGCTGTTCTTCCTAGGCTGGGCTCTATCCATGCACTGCATAGTGAATTTCTTCTCCCTCCATCCTTTGTTCTAATAGCGTGTCAGAGGTTCCCCTTTCATCATTGTTTCTTACACAAAACCACGGAGCCTGGAAATCCATGGCCACAGGCACATCCACGGCCATTGGCAGACAGCTGTGCTGGCCCCATCTCACACACAGTGTGTGTATGTGTGTGTGTGCGTTTAGCCAACCCATCCTATGAGGGAATGTGTAGATATATATCTGATAATTCTAATTACAAACAGCTTTGTAATGAAGCGCCTCGTGTGTAACGAGTTTGTTTTCCCCGTCTGCTGCCTGTCCCGCCACCACGCCAGTCCCCATTAATACACAGGGACTCTGTATTTGATACAATTCTGTTGGCCAGTTACTAATTCCTTATCGGCTAGTTCTGTCTTAATGATTAACCCATTTCTATTAATCTAAGTATTTCCACGTGGTCTCATCTTACTGGAGAGCGGGCCAGGACCTCTGTTCTCCCAGGCTCTCCATGCTGACTCCTCCTAACCACTTCCTCTTTCCTCCTTGTCTCCTAGCCCTGCCTATCTTGCTTTCCTATTGACCAACAGGGCTTTATTCATTAACCAGTATGAGAAACATATTTACAGAATAACATCTCCCATCACTCATGTGTATTTCTTTCTAAGACATCTTCAGGAAGAATTTCTGAAAGTGGGATTCTGGCTCGCAGGCATCTGGTTACGTAATCTTGTCATGAGTCACCAAATCCCCACACAGAAGACTAGCACTCAGCAACCACTTCCTGTCACTCTTGGAGCTGGCCCCAGGGGCAGGCATGGGCGAGAATCTGTGTAGAACATAACACCGGAGTTACATGACAGGTAGAGCAAGATCCAGCATCCCACATCTGCTTCCTCGGAGCACAGAGCTCTGGCGAGCTTCCAGGCTCTCCAAGGGGCAGTGGAGATGTTTCCCTGCCCCAAACCAACACTGGCTTCTCAAGTCAATTTTCCTTATTAGCAAATGAATCTCCACAAAGGACCAGCCGTGTGGAAGCCAGCTGAATTATTTAAGCCTTAAGTTGTTTTCCCTCTAAGTAGTGAGAGTAGGAGATTTAATGGGACCGAGCGCAGCCTGAGGACTTGGAACAAGGTCACCCTCTGGAACAAAAAATAAGACTCTGAGGGGAGAAGTGGACGGGTTATCCACAAGGCTCAGACCCGAGACAGCACAGCTCCTGGCTGAGCAGAAGGCCGTCTGTGTGATCTTATTTAGAACCCGAAGCCCAGTATTTAGAACCCCAAATGCCCTGTCCAGTTAAAGGCAGAATTAGTGTGACAAGGTAGAGTTCTTCTTAGACTGTGTCCCTTGTAGAGGTATATAAAGCAGGGTTCTCTCAAGAGAAAGGAGAGAGACAAGCCTGAGAGAGAGGTGGGTAAGTGTGTGTGGGGGGGGGAGCAGAGAGGGAGAGGATTAGATGAAGAAAAGGAGGGATAAAAAAGACAGAGAGTGGGGAGAGAAAGATAAAGATGGAGAAAGGAAAGTGAGAAAAAGGGAAAAAGGAGAAAGATAGAGATAGAGGGAGAGGGATAGAGGGAGGGAAATAAAAGAGAAGAAAAGGGTAGGAGAAGGAAAGAGGGAGGGAAGCGGGGGTGGAGAGAGAGAGAGAGGGAGGGGGAGAGAGAGGGACAGAGAGGGAGAGGGAGGTAGAGAGAGAGAGGGAGAGGGAGGTAGAGAGAGAGAGGGAGAGAGAGAGGGAGAGAGAGAGGGAGAGGGAGAGAGAGAGGAGAGGGAGAGAGAGAGAGAGAGAGAGAGAGAGAGAGAGAGAGAGAGAGAGAGAGAGAGAGAGAGAGAGAGAGATTTGCATTAAGGAGATGCTGGGGTTGGTTGAGGAGCTGGCTGCCCAGCAGGGGAGCACTGACAGAGCAGTTCACCATCTCATGATCTCATGCCTGAGGGATGCTGGGAGATGGACCAGAAGCCTCCTGGACTCTACATACAGGTGCAGACACACATGCACACATCCCCTCTAATACATACCACACACACACACACACACACACACACACACACACACACACACACACTCACACCTGAAGCTCGTCCTTCCAAATCCCAGCCCATCTTCACACACATCAGTTGCTAATGAAAGTCTGGCCTCGTGGGCACCTCAACTCCCGAATGAGGAGACACTCTTTCTGGGTTTCCATCGATTCAGGGCCACAGATGTTTGCGTTCAATGAAAAGATTCACACATGAGTTTAAAGTTCTTGCTACAAACAGCTTTCAGAATTCTTTTGTGTAGCTTTGCATAAAGAGTTAGTTCCCTCCTTTTGGACGAAGCAGAGAATTCATCAGCAGAAACTGGCAGGGGAAGCTGCACAGTTGACTCAACAAATCTGAGTGAGGAAGGAACAAGGGCTGCGTGGGGCAGGGGCGGGGCTGTGTGGGGCAGGGGCGGGGGCGGGGCTGTGTGGGGCAGGGGCGGGGCTGTGTGGGGCAGGGGCAGGGGCGGGGCTGTGTGGGGCAGGGGCGGGGCTGTGTGGGGCAGGGGCGGGGCTGTGTGGGGCAGGGGCGGGGCTGTGTGGGGCAGGGGCGGGGCTGCTGTAATGGAAATAGGAGGTATGTGTAGTGTAGATGGGACATGCATGGCACAGATGGCGTATGTGGTAGAGACAAGGGCGTGACAGGTAGACACGGGTCTGTGTATGGTAGAGATGGGGTCTGTACAGTGAAGATGGGGGTGCATGTGTGGTACAGATTGGAAGCGTCAATGACAGAGGTGAGGAGTGTTCAGTGGGGGTCCGGCAATGTGGTAGAGATAGGGGCCGTGTGATAGAGAAATAGAGATGGGATCTGTGTGGCAGAGACTGGGGCATGCATGGTAAAGATGGGGGTTTGGTTTGGTGGAGAGGAAAACACGCACTGTATATGGGGCCATCGTGAGGAGATACAGTGTACATGAGGAGACAGAGGGACGATCCCATGGTCAGGCCTGAGGTCATCGGCAAACGGGGTTCTCAGGACTGACCATGGGACAGCCCTAGGCTAGCCCGGGTGCTCAGCCAAGGGCAGCTCACACCCTCCTCCCTCGCCGCCGGGTCACTGCTCCCCACGGTTTCCCGAGCAGCGCACCAGGATGCCCTCATTCAGATCAGCTGAGGTGTATTCACAGGAATGGACGCCTTTCTAAAGATGGCACTCCACGGTCCGTCATCTGACTCAGGTCACCTCACAAGCTCACAGGAAGAAGAGTCGGGGGGGGGGGGGGGCAGGGGTGGAGCTGATATGCCTGATGTAAATTTAAGACTTGTCAATGATTTCATCTTTTAACATGACTCGATGAAAAGTCTGACTGGGGGCTGCCCGCACCCTTAGGAGGGGTTGTTCCAGTTCCTTCTAAGGGTGAGGACATAATTGTGCTCAAGGCTCAAGAGGGACCACGAGTTAGGGAAGTCAGGGCTCAGGATGTGTGGCTTCCCAGATTTCCAGGTCTCTCCTGTGTGGGCTCACAGAGCCCGGGTGTCCTCGGCAAGCTGCTCTTACCAACTCCCCAAGAACAGCAAGGACCAGCGTGGGCCACCTGGGCAGGGACACTGCCCTGTGTCCCCACTTCCGCCTTGGTCCTCTGGTTGTCCTTACAGACAGGGTTTTCACTATGTCATGGCCCTCTCTGGGACTGCCTGCATCTTTCCCATGGTTGAACTATGTTCCAGGATACATCTGTTTGGGGATAGACTTTGACCAGCCCACCAGCCCAGTCTGTAGAAGAAGCACCATGGATGCTGGAACAAGATACCAGCACCTGGGCATCAGAAATGCTCTGCCCCATTGCTTGAGGACACAGGTCTGGCAGCTAACTGTTCACAGGGTTCCTCTACTTTGCACTCCAGGGAGCACCCACCCTGTGACTCCTGGTGGCCAACCCTTAGACTCTTTGGCTATTGGTTGAGACAAGTTACTAGTTACCACAGCTGAAGGGTCAAGTTTTCCACATTATCTGGCATCTGGCTGTGTCCAAATTCACCCCTTATGTTAGATTAGCACCACCTTAGGGACCCTATGTCTCAGTCTTCATCCCTGGAGACCTTGTTTCCAAATACTCACATGGTGAGGTATTGGAGTGGGTACTTCCACACAATCAAAAGAAAATGATCTCTCTGTTCCCAGGCTGGTGTCTGTCTCTCCTGCTACTTCCAGATCTGACTTTTGCTGGTGGATTCTCTCAGAATGCCTACATTGGATGCTGATCATGTGATTCTCTGGGACGGCTGGCGTGGATCCCAAAGGAATCCCTTGGTGATGCTCCCATTCTTCTGTGGGCAGTGAATTCTTGGGAGAGCTGAGCAAGGGAACATGTGGGCAGAGGTTGCTTGTGTGGGCCTCAAAGACTAGACAGCAAGAGCCAGAAGCCATTGGAGGAGCCTGGGAGCCCCCAGGAGGATTCTGGCAGGCACAGGGAGCAGCATGGCGGGGCAGTCCAGACTGTAGAGGCTTGCAAAGGTTACAGTGGCTCTCTGAAGCCAATCCCTGTGGAATTTTATTGACTATGTCCCCTTCTCTTGCCACCACTGTCTCTGTAAGGGTCTTCCAGCCCCCCAAGTTGTAAGTGGTAGCAGCTTAGAAGCCAGCATCAGCCATCAGAACAGTGGGACAGTGGTTCTCAATCTGTAGGTTGCGACCCTTGGGCATGCATATCAGATCTTTATATTACAATTTGTAACAGTATCAAAATTATAGTTATGGAGTAGCAATGAGTTAATTTTATGGTTGTGGGTCACCACAATATGAGGAACTGTATTAAAGGGTTGCACTGTTCTGACAGATGAGAGTCACTGGCTTAGCACAACCTGGGGTGAGGGAGCTGCCGGCTGGCATCTGAAGGATGATACATCCTAAGTGTCCATCTTCCCCTGTGTCAAGAAGCGTTTGCAAGGCCCCCTGGGAGTCACGGGAAGCCTGGTCATTCCCAGCTGTCAAATCCTCCTGGCAATATACCCCTCCTGTAAGACTTGGCACCAGCCTGCCACCAGGATCCAGGGCTGGGTTAAGTGCCACTAAATGGACCATGACCCACAGGAACCACAAGTGAACACTGTGCACTGAACACTGAGCCCCAGCATCTTTAAACCTTTCCTTTTATGTGTAAGAGTTGACAAAAATGTATAGATCTGATCACAACAGGACTGCCCTGCCTGGGGGCCCTTGGTGAGGTCAGGCCCTGACTCATAAACATGGTGTAGGCTCCTGGTTATTGATTGAAGTGTGTGTTTTTCTCAGGATAAGAGACAACACTTCATGGCATCAAGTGTTTCTAATGTTCACTCGTCTTTCTGACTCCTAAGATCCAGGCTACCCAGTTAACTGTCTTTTAATAAAACATTCATTCTTTTAGGCAGTCTCAAGCTTTATACAAATGTATATATATTGACTCCATATGTCCATCACTACATCTTCCCAGCTCTCCCTGGTTCACCCATCCCATCTCCCTCCCCATCCATGTCCTCTTTTCATTGTTATTTTGTTGTTGTTGTTGTTACTCATAACCTGCTGAAGCCAGTGCAGTTGCCTGTTTCTCATGGTTGAGTGGCTATCCACTGGGGCAGGGACAACTTTAGATTTCATGCCTAGCGCTATGAACCTGTTCAAACTCTTGATGGGAGAATCAAGGGCCATGGGGGAAAGCAACTGTTGTTCTGCCAAACGCCCGTGCTGCCGACCTGCCTTGTAAATACGTCTGTAGCCAGGGCTCGACCTGCTGCCTGGGTCTGAGAGCCTCACTTCGCAGTGGGTTGTGGCTCACGCAGGGCTGGTGAATGTGCTGACTATAACGACTGTGAGTGCTCATCTGTGGACCGGTCAGCTATCGGCCTCTCACCACACAAGGCTCAGAGAGCATCACAGAAGATGGGGTGGAAAGAACATGAGGGCCGTGGGCCATGGTAGCTGTGAGATGCCGAGTGAGGGCCATGGTCAACTTTTAGACTGCCATTGTCAACACCGCGTCCCTAGTCCATCTCGGCCAGAGCAGCAGACCAGGATAAGAGCACAGGATGACAGCTTTGGTGGCAGTTAGTTCACTTCTGGATGGGGTTTTCTGCAAAGAGAAGCTGCAGCCATGGCCATGGCCACTCCTGCGGCAGGAGCAGCCACATTTGATGAGGACTCTCCCATTTAGCTGCCCTTACAAACCACCCTAACCCCGGGCTCCTCCTGACACTCTGCCAGCATCCATGCTTCAACGACAAATCACACATGGCTTTCTCTCCTGTGACTCCATTTACCGCAGGGAGGAGTAAGCACACTGCCCCTCCCCTACACACACACCTGATACATCCCTGTCCCTCAGTTGTGTGTCTTGCGGCTGAGCAGAGCCCCCATAGAAGATTCCCTAGGACAACGCGGAGCAGAAGTTTGTATCCAAATCCCAGAATCAGGGATGAGCTGAGAGGCACCCGCCATTCCAGATGGAAACATTTTACATTGTCCCCGCCCCCTGCAGACATGTTAAATACTTTTTTATCGTATTTTACGTATATATGTATGCACCTGCATGCATACAAGTGCATCATGTGCATTCAGGGTCCCATGGAAGCCAGAAAGGGCATCCATCCCATCCCCTAGAACTGGAGTCAAGAATGTTTTTGAACCACCATGTGGGTGCTTGGGGAACTGAACTCAGGTCCCCTGCAAGAGCAGTAAGAGCTGGGAGCCACTGATGTCTTCCTGTCCCCGACCCCGCTGTTCATTCAGCTCATCGTTTTCAACATACGAATCACCGGCCCTTTTCTAGGTAGAGTACACTCTGCTCACCCAGCATCGCAGCGCATAGGGTACAGGGAGCTTGATTTGCTGAACCCCTCTAGACCGCACTCTATTTTTGACATTAAGTGTACGGCTGCAACACTTTCCATACTAAAGCAGCCAGGTTCTTGGCTGCCTGGGCTGGGGAAAGAGGGGGATCATGGGAGGTAGCAATTAGCATGCCCTGTCTGCCCACCAGGAGCTATTTCAGATCTGTCTCAAGCTGAGGCTTGTTGAGCTCTTCAATGGAAAAAAGAAGAAGAAGAAACCTCTGCATATTAACATCCAGGTATGTGGGGGCACAGAGCAGGGGCTGGGGATGCTCATTCAGTGGGAACAGACAGGGACCCTCATGGAGGGGCAATGGGCTTCCCGGGAGCACTGTCTCTCCGCCCAATCGCGGCTGGCTGACACCTGAGCTAAGAGCTGGTTCCTTGTTGAGAAAGTGCCAGGACCCTGCCATCTGCCTCCTTCACACTTTTCTCCTCTGCTGAAGCGTCTTGCTTCGAGGTTACAAACCTCAGCTGCAGCTGAAGTGCAGGCCACCAATTGTGCTGGAGAGCCTGACAGCCAGGGACAGCTTTGACATTTCAAATGGCCAAGAAAGATATCAAAAGAGGAACAGTGTTTAGTGACATAAAATATGAGAATCATAATTTAACATCCACAGACTTACGACCTTGGAATGAAGCGGTATTCACATATTCACATGTGAGCATATAGCCTGTAGCTGGCTGTCCCTATCAGAGCCAGACTGTGGCTATGGCAAGCCATACATCTCAGCAACACACACACACACACACACACACACACACACACACACACACACACACGACCACCCACTACAGAGACGCCCGATGACCTCTGCTTTTCCGAAACTGTAGTCACCCATGGAAGAAAAGGGCCAGGATTAGAGAGTAATCAGGGTTTGGATAAAATTTAACCGAAGATAAATGTACCCCCTCATGGCTCTGGGGTCAAGACATCTGAAATGAAGGTATTGCAGGCTCCAGGAAGAGCCCTCTGAGATCCTTCACGCCTCCTCAGCTTCTAGAATGGATCCAAGGCTTAAATTTGGACCTGATATTTAATGGATGTCTTCACTCCCTCGAAGCCCCCTATCTTCCTATAGTATCCTCACAGCTCCATCATCCTACAGATACTCAGGTAGAAGAGATTCAAGTCCCTCACAGCCTGGGTGGTGTTTGCACACAGCACACCTGCATTCTCTTCTCTCCAGTCAGCTGGAGGCAGAGCTCTTTTGCTCTACCTGGGCAGAAGTCACCTAGGCAAACTTTTCAAAGTCTTGTCTCTGTCAGCGCTCGTCTCCCTCAGCAGCAAATGGCAGCAGTAGGCAATCAGAGGTGCCAACTAGCATTGTAGTCTCCATGCAGGCTTTGGGTACTGAGACCCTTGGTTGCAGCTGCCAGCAATGAGCTTGGAGTCTGAGCCCTTGGTGCCAGAGCCTCACAGCTCTCAGAGATCTGACCACAACTTGCAGGTTCTCATCCTGAGTCCTCAAAGCCTTCTGGCAGCTGCCCCTCCCTAGCTCCCATCATCTCTGTCTCCCGGCCTCCTTCTGTTTTCTGTCCACTCTCAAACTAGCCAGCCATGTCTAAGGCTGCAGGCGGGACGTTGCAGGACACCACCTTTGTTGTGGTGCCAGGTGCCAGGTATAAACTTGGGCGCCGACGTCTTGTCCAGTGTCAGGACTCATGAAAAGGAGTCCATTTCATTTTCACTAATGGTCAGAGAGTTTAAAAAGGCCCTTAGGTCCTTAAGTCTGTAGCTCAGCTGCTTCAGAATGTACTGGCCTCAGCAGGGGATGTCTCTTATCCACATAACAATAGGGTTCTGCCCAGGTGCATTTGCTCTGGACCCTGAAGGCCAGAAGGCAGGTGTGGCTGCTTCCAAGCACCTGGAGGATTAAGGGAAGTAAATCTCTCTGCTCCTTACACATGACAATAGAAGTCTTCTGCCCTTTTATCCTCACTGTTGGTTGGATTCATAAAATGGAGTAAGAATAAACTAAAGGCGCCTTCAGTATGAATTGAACCTGCCCTCCAGAACTACCCTGCGTCTCTATCTTGGATTCTTGAGCCCTCTTAGCTAGCCTTTCCCTCTTCCACACTCCCTCACTCAGGTTCGAACCTGGGGTTGCTCGGCTGGCTCTGATCGCAGCCCCGCAAAGACAGCTTCCGACAGTCCAGCATCTTGTGTCCGAATTCACCCAGTCCTATTGAGTTGGAGGCACCCTAAGCACTCAATTTCACCCCTCAAGGCTTCCACATGCTTTAGCCAGGACATGGCTCACCCTTCCTTCTGTCCCTCAAAGCTGAGGTCTGCTCAGCAACACTCTAACGGGGAGAAGCGCCTAGAAGATCCACCAGCCAGGCAGTCCCACACTCACACACAGAATCATCTAAGATAGTGGTAACTCTGTAAATGTCTGAGCAGGCCCACATCACCTTCCTGTGGGAGCCATGATGGAGGGTCTGTGCCAAAACACTGTTCGTCTCAAGATGGCCATTCAGGAACTGTGCACCTGGGGTGCTGGGGGAGGATCACTCAGACACCGGTGTCTTCTCCCTCCAGCAAGGGCAGGAACTGGGCCGGTGGATGAGATGTCTCCATAGATCCTTATCAGGCCATGGCATCCATGTCAGCCACACCAGCCACACCAGCCAGGCAGGCCTTCAGGGTCCTGTTTGTGGGCAGGTCAGAAGCATGGGTCTACTTCTTCAGCTGGCAAACAATCTTGCCGAGTCCTCTGTCTGGTGTTTCTTGAGTTGAGCATCTACATTGGGGGTTGACAGTGCTTTGTTCTGGGATATCAGGGCCAGGGGCTCAGGGCAGTAGCCTTATTCTAGAGATTGGAAACTGGGAACTGGGTGGTATCAAGTCTGTCAGTCCATGCACTGTACTAAGGTTTTTTTTTTGTTTTGTTTTGGTGTGTGTGTGTGTGTGTGTGTGTGTGTGTGTGTGTGTGAGTGTGTGTGTGAGTGAGTGAGTGTGTGTGTGAGTGTGTGTGTGTGAGTGTGTGTGTGTGAGTGTGTGTGTGTGAGTGTGTGTGTGTGAGTGAGTGTGTGAGTGTGTGTGTGTGAGTGAGTGTGTGTGTGAGTGTGTGTGTGAGTGTGTATGTGAGTGAGTGTGTGTGAGTATGTGTGTGAGTGAGTGTGTGAGTGTGTGTGAGTGTGTGGCAGCAGGGTGGGGTGATCTGTTTTGTGTGGTGATTGTGGCATCTCCGGTTGAACAGCAGCTGGGCAGGATCCCCAGTGCCTGTAACAGTTTGTCTATGGGATGAAGGCACCACTCAAGCCTGGAACTCCTTCAACTACTCCACCATCTGTCTCTCTGCTGCCACCATCTTCCAGGTCAGCCTGCATGACAGCCAGGGAGCAACGAGCAGTGTGCTGGTTGGTTTTGTGTCAACTTGACACAAGCTAGAGTCTTTTGGAAAGAGGAACCTCAGCTGAGAGAATGCCTCCATAAGGTTGGCCCGTGGGCAAGCCTGTAGGGCACTTCCTCAGTGCTGATTGGCGGAGGCGGCGCTGCCCTGGGGCGTATAAGAAAGCAGGCCTATGAAGCCGCTAACCAGCAGCCTTCTGTGGCTTCTGCTTCGGTTCCTGCCCCCGCCCAGAGCCCTGCCTTGATTTCTTCCCCGACTTCCCTTCATAAAGGACTGTGATCACCACATGAAAGCTGAAATGAACCATTTCCTCCCCACGCTGCTCTGTGTCGCAATGTTTCATCAGAGTAACAGAAACCCAGAGACAACTACTCAAGGGAAGACTTGATGAAATCGGAGGCTTCAATCCCAGGGAGGCCCGTCTGAGCAGCCTCCATCGGAAGGCAAGGAAGGGATGTTTGACCGATCACACTGTTCCTTTAGGACTGATCACTGCCCCTGCCTTATCTTGCACAGTAGCGCTCCACTTGGGGAGAGTGCCAAGGTAGAAATGGCCCAAGGAGGCGTGTGTCTCTAAAGAAAGGGCTTCAAGCGGCCCTGGTTGGGACCACGCCTTCTGGAGTCAGTGCATGGGCTGTGACCTCACACTGCGGTCTCCGGGCATCCACGGAATGTTTAAGGAAGACAGATTGAGCTGGTGCAACCCAGCCCCCTGCTTTAGCATCCATGGAAGGCTGCAGAAAGACCCAGCAAGATGCAGGCCCCTGACTCAGCACCGTGTGCTGAGCTTCCTGACCTTGCCTGACCTCCCAGTCACTAGGAGGTCAGATACCCTCCATGTGGCAAGGAACCAATCAGAAGTGAGCTGGAGGGCTCTCGATGTGCTTTACGGTAACAGTGATGTAACAGTGGCATGCAGAGCATAGCAACCACTCTGGGATGGCCTATAGGCCATAGCAACCAGTTGACCAATCAACGCAGGGCAAGTCGCCCAAACACTGAGGAACCGAGTTAATGTGGTTACCCCGTTAATAAAAGACTCTTTGCTTTTGCATCCGCATGGGTCTCTTGGTGACCTTGGGGTTCAGAATTTGGGCACAACACACAGTCCTGTAGCCAGGACAGTCGGTGAGTGGTTCCTCCCTCAACCCTGCTCCTAGTGGCTGTTCCCTGTCCTGGGCAGCATCTTCCTCCAGGCCAGGGGACCTGAGCTTGCAACACTATTTCCCAAGCCCCTGAGCACCTAAGCAGTGGAGACACAAGGGTGAGAGGAAATGGCCACCTCAAGGCCAACGCCTCACATCTCACTCAGGTTCTGCTGGACTGCCGAAGGTGAACATAGGCCTGGTCACTGCCATGGAGAAGGTAGGAAGAACAGAAGCGCCTTCTATCCATTGGCGGTTGGCGCATGTCTGCATATGTGCACACGCATGTTTACACTCTGACCACTGACTTCGGGAATGCTCTCCACCCCATGCCGATAGCAGACCCATAACCTCCAGCATCCCCCAGAGCAGTGACAGCCCAGGACAGACATCCGTGTGTCTCCTGGAGATGCCAACGAGGAGAGAAGGGAGCCAAAACAGAGCCCAGCCCCGCTCCAGTGAACAGAGGCCGGGTGGTGTGCCTGGCTTATCTCTTCTCCCAGGAGCTGCGTTGTCTGCCCAGAGGCCACTCCCAAGCCAGGCAGGGCACTGCACCAGCTGCAAAGCCCCTTCTTCCTGGAGCCTCGCTGGAGCCTAGCCTGCCTTCCCTCCCCACAAGGGCCATTCATTCCCTCCAGAAAGCCATTTTGCCGGGAAAGGAGCCTGTTATTGGCTGGGTAATAGAAAATCTGCTTGCTTCGCCTCATAGCTTTATATGCAAATTGCATTTAGATCGTTAAACCTGCTTTCCCTCTCATCCTCCAGCAGGAATAGAAGTCAGTTCAATTAACACACCAGACAAAGCCAGCGCAGGAGGAGATGGGCCAGCTTTTGGTTTCTTGGGTTCTTGTTCCTGGATCTTGGGGGAGGGATTGTTTATGCTTCCCAGCAAGCTGAGAGGTTGGGGGAGAGCTGTTTGGAAGGAGGGTGTCCTGACCTGGGCTTGTCCCAACAGGAGGGGGTTTGGGATGCCTGGGATGTGTGACTTTTCTTCTCCAGGCTCTCCTAGAATGTGTGTGTTCATTCATAGCCTCACCTATGTGACCTGGGCCTTCAGGCTCCCCTGTGTGGCCATTAACTGAGTCCAGGACAAGTGATCTCAGGGTGGTGCCTTGGTGGGAGCCTCCCTTTTACCTCCCCCACTGCCACCATTACTCTGTCCCTGTGTGGGAGGGCAGGTGGGCCATGCACCCTTTTTCCTCTCCAACATCAGCTCCCAGATCTTTCTCAGCATGGAGGGCTAGGTTAAAGGAGGGCAGAGGCCAAAAGATGGGGCTTCTGGAAGTGCCCCTCGGACCTCTCCTTTTCCATGGACAAAGCAGGGAGTCCTCCTGATTGACAGCATTGAACAGCCTGCCATTCTTGCCTGAAGCCCCAGCCCTCCTGGCTAGGAGACCCCTCTTTTTTGTTTTTGTGTAGCTCAGGAAGCAGCGTGGACCACCAGGGTACAGAGGGAGGGTTGGGGGTGAGAGAGCAGCTGGGTTGCTGTGGCCTGGACAGGAGACTCGGGGAGAACTCAGTCTGGAGTCTGGGTGAACGACTCAGTCTTCTGCTCGCTCTCTCTCTTTCTACTTTACCTCTTGGGTCACTGCAGCCTTCCTTCTGCAGCTGGCTTGGGTGAGTGGAACAGCTGTATGTTTGGTGTTAGTGGGCATGGTCTCTCCTCTCCTCTAAGTCTCAGACTCTGTCTCCAAAGCCAGCACTTAGATGATAAGTCCCTGAGCATCTCCAGGCTGCCGGACTGGTGCAGAACACCAGGAAGGGCCCCCAAAAATATCAGCCCCGGCTTCCTGCACTATGGTTTCAACCCTTGCCCATCTTTGCAAGCTTCCCGGCTCTGTTCCCTCCACAGCCCCCGTCAGTGTGTCAGACACTGGTGATTCCCAGTGCTGAGCAACCTTCCAGCCTGGCTCCGTGGAACATTCACACGTCTTCCTGGCATTCTTGCTGCTCAGCCCAGCCTAGATGTTTTCTCTGAGCTTCCACGGGAATCCAAACACCTGGTGCAAAGTAGCAAGCGCTCGGACTCCCTGCACGCGGCAGTGCCGTGCTGGCTCCGCGCAGTCCCTCGCCCGCGCTGCAGTGGGCAGTATGGGAAGCGTGAGTCCGTGCCGTGGTCCAGCTGAAAGCTATCACAGACACCGAGGCCGGAAGTTCTCAGAAGCAACGCACGACTCAGTAAGACATTCCCCTCTCAGCTTTTTGTGTCTGAGATGTAGAGTGGAGTCACGACTCTCAACAAGCACCTGCTACGCCTCTCTTGCCTTTGACTGTGGACCACAGGGTAGGTAGTTGCTGGGATTCGGGTCTCTTGAATGTAAGGTGCTTAGAGCTGTGTTGATGGAGAGAACGTGGTAAGAAGATGTCTGGGAAGCTGCCCTTCTCACTGCCAAAGCCGTCTTTTGATGTCCTCGAATCCTGGTGATGGCCTGGGGACTGTCTAAAACACAGGTTCCTTTTCCCTAACTGGAGGCCAGAGTAAAAGGTGACCTAAGTCAAGAAGTCCCAATTGCCTCTAAAACACTGCAAGCCTCTTTAGGTTGGCTGAAGAAAAAAAAATTCACACATATAAATGACACAAAGGCTGCTTGGGGACCTGAGATGGTTATGGAACTCAAGTGTGCTCACCCTGAGGTCTGCGGGCCATATGCAGAAAATTAGCTATGAATGTGGATCAACACAAGATCATAAACATGTTTAAAATACGGAATTTCCTTTTGAAACACTGTCTCTGACCCAGATAGGCCTTAAACCCATGATGGAATCAAGGATTATTTTAAACTTCTGATCCTTCCTGCTGAGGTTACAGGCATGCAGCACCATGCCCTGTTCATGGGGCGATGGGCTTTGTGCATGCTAGGTGAGCAGTCTGCCAACCGAGCTGTATTCCCCGTGTTGTAGTTTAGTGGAGGGTCAGAACGAAGCACAAAGGGCAACAAAGTCCACGTTGGAAGTTTTATTAATAGGGTGTGCAAAGAGGGGGTCGTGAAAACCTAGCTCAGAAAGGGAAGTGGGGAGGGGGAAATGGGCAGAGCTCTCTTTTAAAGGGGCTTTAGTACATGCGTGTGCGGAGGCTCACATAGTCACACATCACATGCACATGGATTGCGGAGTTACTTAGGTCTTGCCGTGGGCACTGGGCTGAATACTGACAACGCATGCGCCGCCCCAAGACCCTGGCGCTGGCCAGGTATTTGCCTGACAACTGACAACGCATGCGCGGCTGTAGACCTCTAGGGCTGGCTGGCTGTGCGATACCGGAAATGCGAAAGTCCGTGGTGGAAAGCTTTTGTGATTTCGTAACACTCAAGCGTGAGTGAACTTTGTAGATAGATGGACAGTGTCCTGTTGTGATGTCAACACACACACAACTAGCTGCCAACTAGCGCTTGTTTTGAGGGACACTTGGGAGATTTTTTATTAAGAATGGTTCTGTCCCCAGCCACCTTGGTCCAGCAGATGGTTTTGGCCATCACCCCTGAGAGGACATCACACAGGGGTGATGCTGAGTATCTGGCAGGCACAGAGTGGCCCCACAAAAATAAGCTGATGCAACCAGAAAGCCTTGGCCACACTTTGTCCAGGCTTGGGAATACCTTGGAGTGGCTGTCCTTCTAGGCTGGACACTTGGAAGCCTTGCCAGGACCCTGTCCTTGGTCAAAGTCCCTCCCCATGTACCCTTGGTCTCTGCCTAGGAAGAGGGAGTTTGTTGGGTGTTGGGGCTGTCACCAGCTCTCTGTGGGTCCTGGGTAAGCAGGGCATCTCCAGGTCCTTGGGAAAGGCTCCCACAGCCTGCACGGGGAGGCTGCTCCTGCATGGCCAACGGGAGTGTGGAAGGCCTGCCTGTTTGCTGCACAGGTTTTCTCGCACATCTCTCAGCTCAGGGCCATAGGAATATCAGGATGGTGACATCAACAACACACTCCTGAGCACCCTACAGGCTCTAAGAACCAGGCTCTTAGGAACCAACCCCCACCGCCTGTGAGCTTGTCCAGCTTCATTGTGGATGTGCTGAGCCCTGGGCCCCGTCTCTCTGTGATGAAGAAGCAGTGAGAGGCTGTTGGAGTTGGACTGCAGCCACCCTGTCTTGAATTGTGGGTTCGTTAATGTGAGAACTGTGAGGGTAGCCAACTTGGGGTTCTTTTGGCCTGGAGATGGATGGGGAGGCTCCTCTCACTCAGAAGAAATACCCATCTTCTAGAACCTCTCTACTCAAATATCTCCCCACTCTGAGTAATCAGCAGAGGTAGCCACATAGTTAGTTCCACGGGCCTGCTTTGCCCCCTCTAAGATCAGTCACCAAAGGGAGTCACCAGACCTTATGCTGTCTGTCCCTGACCTAGCCAGCAGAGCAGCGGCTGGTCAGCCACACGAAACTAGGATCAAATATTGCCTGACTACAGCCTGGGCAGTACAAGAAGAGTGGGGGGACAGAGATGAGGCAGCGTCCTGGGGAGACTCAGGTGGACCTCAAGCAAACAGAGCCTTGGTTACCTGGCTGTTTTCCTCGTAAATAAATGCATCCTGGATCAGGGGCAAAGCCCACATGGCTGGGAAGGGGGAAGGATAGAGCTGGGCCAGCCCTGCCTGCCAGGAACTGCAAACAATGAGATCCTTTCTTGACCTCTCAGAGGAGCCTATGCAAAGCCCGCCCCAGAGCCTCATGATGGGTGCAAATGAGCTGAGTCTGGCACTCTTAACACCTCAGCCCCCTGTGAGACCACGGGAGAAAATGATTTACACATTCCCCGGAAATGGGCCAAAAGAGGAGGTTCCCGAGAGAAGATGGATTCAGGACAGAGTCTGCCCTGTGCAGCCTTATAAGGGGCAGGACTTTCACACCCCAAAGAGGGCCTGTAGGAACACCCTGCCCCAAATAGAGCAGAGCATGACAGGATGGGGAGGGCCATGGGGTCATGGTCCCTAGCCCTCACCCCATGGGTCTCTTTCTGGTCCTCTCTTAACAGCCTCCTCCTAATTTGAGCAGAAGTAGTTGGAAGTTCAGCCAACGACCTGACACAGTACGCGTAGGGCGTGGCAGTTTCACAGCTCTGACCCTAACCTCAATGAGGTAGGTCCCAGGGCCGCTTTGAGGACCAGAAGAACCAGGCCCAGGACCCATGAGGGACCCGAGGCAAGGGACCTAGGGGTCCATCCATGTGGCTGCTCTGGGAAATGCGGTGACAGTCCATCTTCTCACTCCCGTGAGATCAGGGGACAGTGTGTTGAAGTGTCTTAGCTGACAAGACACGCACTTCTGGGAGAGAAGGGGTTCTCACTTCTGTGAGTCCTGTTTGTGTTTGAAAATTCTCTGATTCATTCGTGTCCCTGCTGGCTGTGTCAGCATCTCTGTCAGAGGAGGGAGCAAGCAGTTTGCTGAGGGCTGGCTTTCTTCCTCCTTAGGTTGGGGGAAAAGTCCCAACACCAAGTTCGCAGTACCACTCCATGTCAGAGAGCCCTCTGCCTGGGGCACTGCTGGCCTCGGGGCATGTTGGTGCTTTGTTGTAGAATGTGGCCCTCCCTCTGAACAACACAGCCACCATCTTCATCAGATCAGCTGTGTGGCTTCCAAGTGTCTGTCACAGTTGGGCCTGTGGACTGTTGACATCCCCTCACAGAGGAAGACTTGGGGATGTTCACTGACCCGCAGCTGCCCTAATTGCCTCTGGCCTTGGGTGCTGGGAGGTCATAGGTTGGGAAGGTTAATTGAGAGGGGTTCCATCTGTGTGGTCGTGGGGGACGTGTCATCCATGCTAGGTGAAGATTAACACTGTGGCTGCTTCCGGGGTCACCTATATCCCCGACTCTAAGCCATCGCCCCATCTCTGTGTGAGACCAAGAATCTCATTGGCTTCCGGGTTGGACTCTGGAAATATGCCACTTCAGTTTGTTATAGGGACCTTGGCAGGAGTGGGGTGACACTGTTTACATCTCCACGTCCGGTTATGCATTAATTTCTAAGGGGCTAGAAAGCCACGGCCCCACAAACATCCCCTCTTAAATTTCATGTGTGTATCCTGATCACATTAAACCCTTCCTCCAACCCCTCCCAGATCCACCACCATCCCTGCCTAGTCCCGTGTCACTGTTTAAATACCCACCTCCAACCCCTCCCAGATCCACCACCATCCCTGCCTAGCCCCGTGTCACTGTTTAAATACCCACCTCCAACCCCTCCCAGATCCACCACCATCCCTGCCTAGCCCCGTGTCACTGTTTAAATACCCACCTCCAACCCCTCCCAGATCCACCACCATCCCTGCCTAGTCCCGTGTCACTGTTTAAATACCCACCTCCAACCTGTATGTTCGTTAATGTGTGGCCTTCCATTAGAGTGTGGTTGGCCTACCAGGGGTCATACGCCTAAAGAAAACCGACTAGTCCTATCGATTGCCAATTTCTCCTCAGCTAGGCGTGGGACTCCGTGATTACCTCCCCTCCCCATACTGGGATTTGGTCTGGCGTAAGCTCCCATGGGTCCCCGGTAAGCTGCCATAACTGCCGTGTGTTCATACGGGCAGCTACCCTACAATGCCTGGAAGGCTGTTTCCTTGTAGCCACTCACCACCTCTGGCCCTTACACCTTCCACGCCCACTTCTACAATAACCCCTGAGCCTTGAGAGGAAGGTGCCCTGCCCTGTAGATGCCCCGTTTAGGGCTGAGCACACTGAAGCCCCATCCACTGCTCTTTGCCTGGTAGTGGGTCTCTGTGTTGATCGCCATCTCCTGTAAAGAAAAGCTTCCTTGATGAGGGCTGAGAGGCACATTGAGCGTCTGTCAGATATATAGTGTCCCCTCTGTAAACCCATGTCTGAATTGCTTTGCCTGATTCAACACACTGTCTGAGACACAAGCTTCCAGCCTGAGCAAATCCATTAAGAAGGAAACAGGCTCCCCTGGGCATCCATAGCCACTTCCTTCGGATCCCAGCCCTTGCGTAGAGCCACTGAAGAAGGATGCGGAGAAGTGAACGGACTCTGTCCAAGGCTCTCACGTCTTGGCTCTAGTAAATTGACACCTTCAGCCATCTGGCAGATACACTACAGCCCAGGGCAGAGTTCCAAATGCTCCTCACAGAGTGTTAGAGACTGGACCCTGGGACCTAGGGCAGTGCTCAGGCTGAGGGGAGGAGCACTGTCTCAAGCTCTTGGCTTGCGTAGGGCGGGGTGGTAGCCTGCCACCCGCCCTGCCTCCTCAGGGCCTCTCCCGTGCTCAGGGCCTCTCCGGTGCGTGCACCAGACCTCATCTATAAGGGTGTGTCTCGGCCAGTTGTGGAAGGCATGTCAGGCTGTCACTCTGGACCTAGCAAGGCCGCTGGCAGAGATTGGACTCCCCTGACTCCTTTTAGGAAAGGAGGCAAAGGTTCACTCATAGTTCTTTTGTGAAGCAGCGTCCCTTAGCGGGGTAGGTAGATTTTTTTCCCTCTCCTGCCATTTGTCATGTGATTTTCTCTACTGCAAACTTAAGACTTTAAAGTTGTGGAAGCTGGGAACTCCATCTATGAGGCCCCTCCTTGTCACCCTGCTGTGTCTCCTACAGGGTGGGCTAATGTAGGTAAGGAGACATTGCAGGAAGCTTGGGGCAGGCAACCTTTTGACCTGTGCAGAACTTTCCTGCAGTGAGCCTCCACGTTAGAAGCTCCAGCCTGGCTCTTGCTAGATACCAACTTGAAAGCCTCACATTGGCCGCAAGTCCTGACTGCTCCATTAGCGGCCTTCCCTGCTGTGTGCTGGGTAGTCTTGTCGACTGATGCAAACTAGACTCACCTGGAAGAGAGAACTGGAGAATTCCTCATCAGACTGGCTTGTTGCATGACTGTGAGACTTTTACTTAATTAGGAATTGATAAGGAAGGTCTCAGGCCACTGTGGGTGGTGTCATTCCTACACAGCCGGGCCTGGGATGTGTGAGAAAGCCGGCGGAGCAAGTCACAGGAAGCAAACCGGAAGCACCATCCCTCCAGTCTCTGCTTCAGGTCCTGCCCTAGCTTCCCTCAGCTGTGGCTGCTGTGCAGCCTGTCAGCTGAAACAAACCCTTTCCTAGCCAGGTTGGTGATGGTGCTTATCGTAGCAGCAGGAAACACGTCACTCCCACTCTGGAGGTTGCAAAGCCAAGGTGCAGCAGCATCTGAATCTGTTGAAGATTATTTGTCACTGTTAGCTCCTAACTGCATCTTCATGCTGTGGGTAGAAAAGCAGCAAGCCCTTGGGGTAATCTGTGTGTGTGTGTGTGTGTGTGTGTGTGTGTGTGCATATGTGTGTGTGCAGTGTGTGATGTGTCTGTGTGTGTGGTGTGTGTGCATATGTGTGTACATGTGATGTGATGTTATGTGTGTGTGCATGTGTGTGCATATGTGTGATGTGATGTGTGTGTGCATATGTGTGATGTGATGTGTGTGTGCATATGTGTGTGCATATGTGATGTGATGTGTGTGTACATGTGTGTATGTGCATATGTGTGTGTGTAGTGTGTGATGTGTCTGTGTGTGTGTGTATGCATGCACGCAGTGTGTGCAGTGTGTGTGTGTGTGTATGTGTGTGTGTGTACGCACGGCGCACATTGATATGAAGGTGCATGTGAAGGCCAGAGGTGAATATTAGATGTCTCCCTTTCTCTGAACCTTGATTTCATTAGCTGTGAGCAAGCCTCAGGGTCCCCAGTGCTGGAATCCAGGTGGCCATGCTGCACCCTGCCTTTCATTCCACATGGGTGCTGGGTATCCGTAACTCAGGCCATTGTATGCAGCAAGCACCTGGCTCACCAGCCCACTGTGGACCCTGACCCCATGATCCAGCCTCTTCCCTAGAGCTCTGTCTGCCAGCCCAAACACTAGGGGTGAGTGTGTTAGCACACTGATTTGGGATCAGTATCCCTATGACATCCTTGCAAGCTGGGGCTCTGGTTTCAAATGAAGGGGTCTGGATTTCACTCACAAATTTTACAGACACATTCCTACGCTTCATTTCTGCAGGCCAGAGATGAGCCAAGACACTTGGATGGGAAGCCTTCTGGGGTAAAAGGAGGGATGGTGGGTGGGAGAGGCTGACTCTGCCATACTGGCCTGGGTGTCTGGTGACTACCATCTCCACACTGCTGAACCTGCAGAAAATAAACAGCAACACTTCTCACCCCTGTAAGAATGGGTTGTAGAAGTCTAAAATAAACAGTGAAGTCATTCACACATATGTAAACGCTGCCTGCCTGTGGAGGGGGGGAGGGGCCCTGAGGGAGGACCCGGTTCACCCAGGACAGAACAGCCTTGTCTGTGCTTCCTTCCTTTGGCACTGAGGTAATGGTGCTGACCTGAAGGGCAGCCTCACTTCTCCCAGTCTGCCCTGCTCCCGTGTCCCGGGAGGGAGCCCACCTTTGAAGCCCGGGGTCGATCAAAGATGCTGCCGGTGCTCACTCTGACACGCAGAGGCACTGTTCACCTCCAGTCACTGCATCCTCTGTGTGCATGGAGTGACTCTGCTTCCTGGCGGCCAGGGTGTCCCACGTCCCTGTGAAAAGCCCCTTACTGGAGGTTATCAGGGTTGTAGGAAGGGAGAGCGCCCTGTGGCCCATTGAGGTGGGGTAGTCGAGGCTGGAGGAGTTTGATGGGAAGCTGCTCGCTTTGTGTCCACAGACAGGAAGCAGAGAAAGACGGAGGCCGGTGCTCAGCTGGCTTTCTCCTTTTCATCAGTCTGGGATCCCAGCCAATGTCCAGGTGCCACCTGCGTTCTGCGTGGGTATCCCCACCTTAATCGGCCCCATCAAACGATGGTTTCCAGATGTTGGTTTCTATGTTGACTTTAAAGCTGATCAGTCCACAGTTGAGATTACCCAGCAAGCCAAGTTGCAGCTCCGAACAAAGACTCTTTCTGCAGATGTAACCCCATTGTGAGATGTGTAAGCTTAGACTCCATATAACCCCATAGTGAGACACTCTGCACATCCTCAGTTGAAGGGTCTGATGTCCTGCAGTGATAAAAACCAGCCAGGTGTGTCCCAGAGCACACGCGGAGCCCTGGCATTTGGAGAAGGACCTCTGCCCTGTGAGCATCCCTGTGGGCTGTGAATGTTCGAATCCCAGTGCTTTCACCATCCTTTGGACCTCTCATTGCACCACACTGGGCAGTGAGGATTCTTCTAGGCTGGTCTCTGCCCTTCCAACCTGTCCACATTGCCCCCATCCCCAAGGGAGCAGGACACCCTCTGCTGTGAGTCAGGCTCCCCCCACCCCCTCAGAGCCTGTGTCTGCTAGAGGGAGGCTGCTTGAAAACCAACACTGTCTCTCTTTCCTTCCCTCCCCTCTTCCAGGGCTTCTCGGGATCACACACATTTGAGAGAATCAATAAAGAGAATTCAGTCTCTCTGCATTCTTACGAGGCTGCTACAAAAGGATTAACATGTCCTTGAGGCAACATTTGTCACCTGGAATCACATTAAAGACAATGGTCACATAGTATCTGTATGGAGAGTGGCAGTGACCCCTCTCCCACCAGGCTGGCTCCATCCTGCAGGAGTCACAGCGGAGATTAAACACTCCTGAAAATCCTAAAGCCACAAAGGAGCCTCTTCGTGTTTGGGGATCCCTCAGCATTCCAAATGAGAGTTCCGAGCCCATAGGTAAGCCTGAAGATAATTCAGGCAGAACAGAGAATGGGGGTGTGAGTTCTGATGTGACAAACACAGAGAAACATGTTTAGGGAAAACAACCCTACCCTAATCTCCCGAGTTAGCTTTCATAATTGCTGTGAAAAAAATTCCTAATAAAATCAACTTAAGAGAAAGGGCATTTAATATGGCTCACAGTACAAGGGTGCAGTGTATCATGGTGGACAGGCACGGTCATAATGCATCGGCAGTCAGGAATGAGAGAGGGAGGGAGGGAGGGATGCTGGTGCTCAGCTCTCCTTCTCCTTCTCATAGAGTCCAGGTCCCCTTCCCACAGGGAGATACCACCCATGTCTAGGGAGGGTCTTCCTACCTCAGTTAACCCGTTATAGACACCCCCTCACAGACCCACCCTTATGTCTGTCTCATGTGATTCTAGGACCTGTCCGGTTAACTGACAGGGTCAGAGGCACTTCGGGGGAAGTGGGCACCCCTTCCCTTCTTCTCATACCCACTTTCAAAACACCCTG